>CANYLF010216793.1:0-16187 GCA_948193215.1 Bocquillonia castaneifolia
AAATAAAAAATATAAACTCTGTAGTAACGTTACTCCGGAATACCGTAGATGGACCCTTTGTTCAAAAGAAGAATCGAAAGAAATCATTAGTTAAGCTTAGTTAGAAAATGGAAAAAGTTAATGCATTACGGGCTCGTTTGGAGTTGCGTTTCCCCAAATGCAGTTTTATAAAAAAATAATTATTTTTGAGTTTTAAAAATTACTGATGGAAAAAAGCAGGTATGTATGTACTTTTCTAAAAAACATTTTTTTCAAAAAATAATTTTGAAAAACTTAAAAAGAATCAGACAATTAATTCAGAAAAATTAAAAAAAAAACGCTCTTTTACATCTAAACAGCAATCCCAAACATGCCTTACATGTTGAGCACGAATCATGGAGATCCTCAATCGTGTCTAAAAATCAAGGGAAAAGAGATAAGAAGATCATTGTCGCTTTTACTCCGAAATGTAAATAAACCATTAACCTTTTTTTTGAACCAAATAAAAGGTATTTTATTCTTTTCTGTCACATTTAAACCATTTAAGGGGCTGTTTGATTTGAACTCGGGAATCAGAATGGGAATGGAGAGGAATGGGAAAGGGAATGGAAACTTTGATAAGTTGTTTGGTTAATTAAAGAGTATAAAAGGGAATGAGAATTTTATAATAATATTTTTAATTATTTATAATATTAAAATATTTTAATTTTTATTATTTTTATCATTTTATATGTTTAATTTGTGAAACATAAATATTACATGTAAATTTTTATTAATTTAAGCAATTAATAATGGTTTAGCTTGATTATTATGGGAATGAAAAATTCATTCCTTTGGGGTAGGGGGAATGGGTGATTCCCATTGAGGGGGTAATCCCGTTCCTATTCCCCCATCAATTTAGCTCAACCAAACATCAAGAATGAGAATCATCCATTCACATTTCGATTTCTCCCTCATTTTTAAGCATACCAAACGACCTCGTAGAAGCTATAATGGAAGAATTTTCTTTTGTCTTATACTCATCAAATCCTAAACGACATGACCTTCCTTTTCTTTTAACGATAGACACTAATAAAAATTTAGAAAGATGTATAAAAATGTCATTAATATTTATCTCGATGTGTTAACTGAGTATTAATTTTTTTAGGATCAAATAAATTGAATTTCATGTTTTTTTTACACTTAAACCACTTATTGATCGAAAATGTATAGTGAAATTTTCTGCAGGGGGAATCGGAATGAGAATAGATGATTCATATTCTTAATGTTTGGTTGAGCTGAATTGATGGGGGAATGAGAGTGAGATAACCTCTTCTAGGGCTATGCATCGGTTTGGTTCAGTTTGAACCGAACCAAAATTTTTTAAAAACCATGAAACCGAACCGAGCTAAAATATATTTGGTTAAGACCGAATTAATTCGGTTCGGTTCGGTTTTAGCTAAAAAGGAAATTTGGTTTGATTTTAAGTCTAAATTTCGGTTTGGTTTTTGATTTAGTTCAGTTTTTTGTCAAAATCCTAAACCGAACCAAAATTTAAAAAAATTTTGAAAATTAGAACCAAACCAAATCAAAATTGATCGGTTCGGTTCAGTTTTTCGGTCCGGTTCGATTTTGCACACCCCTAACCTCCTCAGTGGGAGTCACCCATTCCCTCTACCCCATAGGAAATGGATTTTTCATTCTTATGGTAATCAAGCTAAACCATTATTAATTACTTAAATTAATGAAAATTTACATGTAATATTTATATTTCACAAATGAATCATATAAAATAAAAATAATAATAATAAATAAAATATTTTAATATTATAAACAATTAAAAATATTATTATAAAATATTCGTTCCCTTTCTTGCTCTTTAATTAACCAAACAACTTATCAAAGTTTTCATTCACTTTCCCATTTCTCTCCATTCTCATTCCCATTTTGATTCCGATTCCGATTCCTGGGTTCAAATCAAACGGCCCTATTGAAACTTAAAATAATATAGTAGCTGTTAATAAAAATCAAGAAAAAGAAAATTATTGTGCACAACTCTAAATTTGATTTGTAGATATAAATTTGGTTAAATAAACTACAAAAACAAGTCAGTCTTCATCCACCTGATCCGTTGCCATTTTCATCAGTTCTACCTATACTTCTCTTCAATAATAATACTTGAATTTTGAATGATATGATGACCATGTAATCAAATCAAAATGAATTTTACAAACAAACGGAACCTATTTGAACACTTTCTCTATTTATCACGATCATACACACTATAAAGCAATGTTTTAAAAATCAAACTGATGATCGAACCAGTCAAGCCATTGGTTCACGGTTCAATTGGTCAGATCAGTTTAATCGTAGGTTCAACCAATCTAGAGATATAAAGTAATTTTTAAATTTTTTTAAATGTAAACCAGTTTAAATCCGGTTAACAAAACATTTTGGTTTTTAAGATTGTCTGGATCGGACCAGTCACCGATTCACGGTTCAACCGGTCCAACCGACCTGTCTGGTTTTTAAAATAGTGCTACAAACAATCAAAGCGCGATGGTATTTTAGCAATAATATCAACAACCACCAGCAATAATTCTGATGACCCAACCCTTCATTGTCACTCTTCTTTCGAGAAACAAATAAAAGAAAAGAGAAATGAATCTATGTAGAGTTATGATTATAGAGAGATAGAACCAAACTTAAAAGCTAATGAAATGGTGAACTAATAAAATCTATAACATGCATTTTATTTAGCCCGAATTAGAAAAAATTTCTAGTTTCGTTAGTCTTCACCACTCCCTTATTTGTAATAATACACACTCAGGGACGTGTTGGAAAAAAATTCCCCTATTATCTCACGGACTACCTTTAATAAAAATAATAAAAATAGTCAAACAACCGTAAAGAAATTAACAAGACAAGAATTTACGTGGAAACTCCAAATCCGGAGAAAAACTACGGTCGTTGTCAAAAGATAACCAAGAAAAATATTCACTATGTGAAAAATTATTACAACCACAAAATATAAAATACAATATTTTTCTCACCCAAAATCCAAGAAAAATACCCAAAAGGTACCCAGAGAATTTTTCCAAAATCCTCAAACCCTCACAATTTTCCTGAATTTAAAACACACAAACTCACCCACAGTTAATATTTTTTTTTCTCTCCCTCTCCAAGTGTGTTTTGTGTGTGTTTGATGTATTTTTATCAATGGATAGATGATGCCTACTTATAGGCAAAACACTTACAATTTTTCAACACAAATTTTGATGGCACCGAAATTTGTTTTTGACTTTTCATATTTTTTTAAAAAATTATTTTCTAACAATTAGTTGGATGGTTGTGCCACTGGCTAATATATAATTGCGTCTGCTAAGCTCCTTACAGAGTTACGGTTAGCAGTGCATCATCTGTTTTGGATGCTTTACTAAGCACCAAACTTCCTCTACATTTTGTGTTCCAAAGATCTACACGTTTACAAATTGGGTTCACAAGCTTTAAAGGCTGGCTAAATTGGTTTCACAAATTATAAAGGCCACCTGCGTTCTCATGCATACTCAGGAACAACCTACACAGTGTGTATGATGTAATCAATTATGCTTTACAATCAAAACAGAAAACATCATTTATTAGAAACTAACAAAGAGGATTGGTGTCCTCATAATGGAATCAGCATAAAACTGAACTAGACGTCACCGGATTCAGCACAGATAAGTGCTTGATGTTGATAAGGTATTAAAGAAAAGGTATTACAAGCAAAGTTCCAGTCAGCAGAGAAGACTCATTGCAATTTCCGACTTTGACCAGAAAATAAGCAAATAACGTAATCAACTGACCTCCTTGCAACTTGTAGCTCGGACACCGTCCGACCTAAATCCATCAGCATTTGCCATGCCTATATTCTGTATTGCACAAAGAGCAGTGGACGGATGGGCACATATTAAGTCCCTTTAGTCAGCAAACCTCCTAGTTCCTATTGCCACAAATGCTGTATCAATTAAGTGGTCTTTATGTCCGTGTCTTTTGCAGCTGCCTCTTCCTGTAGCTTCTTTTTCCAGTACTCATCAAGTGGGGGCCCAAATATTGCTTTTCCAGAGACGACTCCAATTCTGCAATATCCATTTACAATTATTTACAAGGCTTAAAATATATAATTCCATGCAGAATCAAGTCAAGTGCTCTGAAATATTTGAAACTTTCAGCTGGAATATTTTATAATAGTGCAAACAGTTGAATAAAAACTTAAATGGAAGACTATATTAACAAAATACCAAGATTGTCAGAAATCTGTAAGTTCTTCAAGGGTGTAGTTTCCTTTAGTATTCTGTAAATATTTCCAGATTAAATTACACACCATATAAGTTCTTAAGAGAAAGCATTATTTTTTTACCTGTATCTGATCTTTTTCCTTGAAATGAATCATTATCTTTGAAAAACCAGAAATTCTTAAGAGAAAGCGCTATTTTTCATAAACACATTTTGCTCATTTCAGTTCAATAAAATGAGTCGGGCTATAAAAACTTCTTCTATCCACAGCTTTTGTATACATCTTGCAAAACTAGTCAGGCTATCAAAAATTATTTCAAATAACGAAGTACACAAAAGTGGTCAGATCTACAGATAATTTCCACTTGGAATTCTTTATCAACAGTAACAATACTCCCTTCATCCCAAAATTATCGTCCATTTGGATGTCCCAAAATTATTGTCTGCTTTCTACCTATAGAAAGTAGTCATACTATAAATTGTTTATATTACCCTAAATTAATTAAGTTAGTTGTTATGAGCTGGAAATGAGTTAGGAATTATAACTTAGATTCATTAATAATTTTTTAGGAGTATTATGGGGAAATTCATATGATTTTATTGTCCAAAAACTTTCTTAAATGTTGTACTTTTGAAGATGGAGCTATAATTTTGGGTCAATGTGAGTACTTTACTATTTTGTGTTGCTATTCACCAGAGAGAGACAGAGGAAGAACAGTGGAGATGGCATGGCATTACAGCCTAGCAAAACAATGTAAAACAGAGAGAATAGGAACAGTTACTTTTGATGGACAAAACCAACCAGATAGAAATAGAGCAAGTTGGACAACTTAGAAATGCTTCATGGATGAACATGGCAAAAATTTGTACAAGATCGTGATAGGACAAAACTGCACTTCTAATGACACTATGAAAGACATTAATATATGAATGTGGCTGAAATGAAGATATTATCATGAATGAGGACCAGAAAGAAAAGAAATAGCAATGTTTGACAGAGTGCTTATAGCACTAATGTAGAAATGTTAAGTGTACCATTTTACGAGTTTGAAATATGAGAAGTATGTAATTTTACATGTGCTGATAATGGACTGCATTCCAGTGAAAAGGCAAGAAGGACCACTGGTAGACGTAGTATAACAAGATATGAGTTCTAAACATCTTACCAAGGCAGGGTAAATCATTAAAAAAGAAAAGACAGGTCATGAAAATTTTCAGATTTGAAATTATAGCTCATACTTTGGAAAGAAGTCAGTATAGCCTAAAGGCCACTTATCGGCAGCAATCATGACCGCGTTATATAAATCCATAGAATCATCAATATGCTTTATTCCAAATCCAAAACAAACATCTCAACAGAAAGATAAAACGACTGATACTAGATAAGTGTGTGCACTTAATTTCTCCATTCATATGTTCACTATCCATGTTAGATGGCTCCAAATGGTTTTCCTATCCATCTATAATCAAGCCCCTTAGAAAGTACAAGACAGAATCGCAAATTTGGGAAAATTTCAGGCTTCCAGTAACATAAACAAAGACATGACAGAGTTAAAATTGTCCGATAAATTAAGAATTGGTGCATAGAATAAAAATATTAAACTAGCAGCAAATAATCTACCAAATGTAAAAGTAAGACTCATATTGGTTTTCGAAAGTGAAGCGAAGTCGAATTCCTCAAAAAGAATCAAAAAAGTTGAAGCAAATTTCAACATAAAGATGCATCTACATTTTATTTCAAAAGAGTTCAGCCACCACCTCTAACATGAGTAGAAGTACACACACATTTTTTATATCAAATAAATTGAATTAAGCATTCCCACCTCAGATATTTCTTATATATCACTAATAACATGGGATAAAATACAAAAGGAAAAGAAGAAATCGCCAATTAAGCAACAAAATTTATGCAAACTAATAAAAAAGTTGACATTTTTTTATTAGAACTCACAAGTACTAATCATTTTTCACATCTTTAACGAATTGGGTCCTAAAAGAATGAACAAATTAAACTAAATTTTGGTTAATGATATGGTTATCAAGCTAGAATTCAAAACAAACAAAAGAGAAAAGTGGGATCATTTTGCAATAGAAAAAAAAAAGTATTGACAAAGAAAAGAATAGGAGAACTTACACTACAGCTCCAATTACCATTGGGAAAGACAAGAATCTGCTTCTGCTAAAGAACATGTTAAAAAAAATAGATTTCTTCGCAGGTTTTTGTACAACTTCTGCTACTGTTTTTCAGGTTTCTTTTCTTTGCCTGTGAATTAGTAAAACAAAAGGCTTTTATTATGTTTAGAATTTTATGGATCTCTTATATATGGGCTTTTTATTATTTTGGGCTTAAGGCCTATTCGGCTTTGCTTGATTAGTTGATTATCTACTTAACCCATACAATTTTATCAGATTAATTAATAATTTGTAACACAATAATTTTATGAGAAATATATAAATCATATATCTACCTTCCTATTATTAATATTTTTTTCTATGCATAATTTTAATAAGTAATTTAGATTAGTGGTAATTTTTTTTTTCTAAAAATCTACATGTCGGACTTTGTTTGTTTGGAGTAAATAAATTAGAACAAGGAAGAATTCTTTTTTACTTGGTTCTTTTTTTAAATTTAATTTGTGAGATACAAAGAGGCAAGAATTTTTTAATTAGAAAAGTAATTTATTAACAAATTTCAAGAAGATCGTACTTTTCTGATTATGTCTTATACTTATTTTAAATATATTTTTAAGAATGTTAAATACTCCCTTCGTTTTTATTTAGTTGTCTTTTTAGAGAAGGAGATTTATCTATAATTAATTGTCACTTTAGAGTTTCGAGAGAATATTTTTCAGTTTGTTCCAATTTTACCCCTTAACTTATGTATAGCATTAAATGACTATCTGAATACCATCATTCATTTAATAAGGTTAAAATAGTCATTTGAATCTTATGCCAATCATTTTCTTAATATGTGTGTAACAACCTTAAAAGACAACTAAATAAAAACAGAGGAAGTATAATATTTTGAACCAAGTGAATCTTTAATTTTTTTGACTCATTAATTTTTTTAGTCATTTGAGAAGGGATTCAAACCTCAAGCTCTCTAATGATTACAAATATTTTCACATTAGACTGTGCTAATGGAAATCAACCATCAACATAACACAAGTAAGAAATTGAATTTTTTTTTTAAAAAAGAAATATTTAGTTGAAGTGGGCTTCATACGCTATATCCATATCAGTTTTTTTTTTTTTGTTAATTTTATGCAAATCATATTCAACATTTCATAAAATTTAACTTTTTATTATTTTTGTTCAAATCCACAATTTGTATATATCAAAGGTGTTATAGTGTTTTCCCCCAAAAAATTCTCATCTTGCTATTATTTATCAAGAATTAAATTTTCATAAGACATATAATTATGTATTTAACATGATTAAAATCAGAGAGAGACAGGATGAGTGACCGTCCCTTTAAACCACTACCACCTTGAGAACTTCATATCTTTCTCCTCCTTCCTTTTTATTCCCATTATCATCATTTCCTTTTTCTTTCTCTTCTTCCGTTTTCCCGATTCTTTCTGATATAAAAAATCAGAATGTATAATGTGTGAATGCTCATAGGTGAAAAAAAAAAAATCATCTGATTGAATCCTGAAGCTAGGTGAACATTTAGAATGTATAATGTCAATTATCAAAAAAGAAAAAAAGAATGTATAATGTCAACTAGTTCCTAATACCGACATATATAAATACAAAATAAAATTTTACTGCAAGAGCAGCGGTCAAACTCGAAACCTCTGGACGTTCACAAACCTATAGCTTATAATTCTTATTTTATTGTACAATAGAAATTAACAAACAAATTAATTTAACAATAACGATATCAAACTGGCAAGTTGCAAGTTACTGCTAGTCCTAATTGGTGTTTGACTGTAATATACTTTTAAAAAAGACCAGTGCGAAATTGTGGTGGGTTGGTATAAAAATGGCATATGCCTTATTAGTTCCTCGAATTGATTTTATATATATAGCTAGGTTGATTTACTTGTATGAACATTCACGAGTGCTCTCTTTTTCTGTTCCTTAATTAACAATCAACACCCAATCAATATTTCTTTAATTTAATTATTATATATATTTACTCTTCGTAATCAATTAAGAGAAAGAAACGTACGACACTAAAAAAATAAGAATTATGTAAGAATGATTCAATCTTGTTATATGATACACATGAGATGAGAATCATTCTAATATTGTACTATTTTGTTGACTGTCATACCAAACAATTCAACATTGCTTTTACAATTTGTGCGGATTGATAATTATTAATATTGGAAGAAATGCCACTAAACTGAAATCAATTATTAAAAGATATAATATATGGAAATGGAAGGACGATAGCCATAATGTGCATTGTAGATTTTGTCAAAAAGCAACTAATTATGGTCCATATAAGTTGGGACTTAGAGAGAGGAAGGGCCACCACATCTTTACAATGCCAAAATAAAAAACCTTAAAAATATCTAAGGAGTTCATTCCCCACATCTTTGTTAATTAAATTGGACTCATGTTTCGAATTAATTCTCCTTTTTAAAGTTAATATAATTTTATGATATATATATTCCTACTATAGTATTAATTAATATAAAAAAAGAGAGTCTTCGAAGCAGAAAATTTTATGTCAACAAAATTATTCCCCCGCGCTATATGTGATTCTTTGAATAAAATTCCTTGTGAAGATGCATGATTAATGTTGGCTTTTCTTTTCCATTATATATTCATTTCACCGTGTCTTATCCATTATTAAAAGTTGATTTGTTGCTACTTTCCATTAAGGAAAACTTAAATTTATTCCCGTGGAAATGTTGCATCTGTTGCCCAGTGTAGAGGCGCTGTAAATTAACTAATAAATTATCTTGAAATTTTTTTTAGAAAAAAAAAAAGAAATTAATGGTTTTAATCACCAAATTATTAATTGATTTATAATTTGAAAATTTATTGAATTTGATGCAGAGTAGAATCAGGAAATCTCAGAGAAGGGATTGTTTGTTCTTACCATTTCTTGCGACTTTAATAAAATTTTGATCTTAAAAAAAAAAACTTTAAAGGAGAGAGTGGAAAATAAAAGGTGGAAAGTAATGAGAGCGAGAAAGGAGAGTGAAAGAATTGATAGACCTTATGAGATGGAGAAAGTGCATGAAGGCCATCAAATTAAGAGGGTTGCCTTGAAACTTTGATAATTAATAACAAAATAGAGTCACCATAAAACAATTTTCTTTCGGCTTAATTAAAGATCTAGTTTACAAATTACAGGTGGAATGAAAATTCATTAAACTTTATACAAGTTTAGTAATGTTGTCCGACTTGAATCCGCGGGTCTCATTTAATTCCAGATATTGCATAATTTGCACTAAAAATAGTTAAAACCATTACGATCTTCTTATGTTGAAATTCATTTTAAACATAAGAGGTTATATTTAATTAATCTCAGTTATTAAATTTAAAACTAATGATTGAGATACATTAATTTATTTAAAACTAACAATTCATTTTTGAAGAAATTTAAATTTAAGTTTTGGATGAATCTTAACCATTAGTTTTGTAATTAAGGGTGTAGATTATAATATGATCCCTCATGTTCAATTTTGAATATGAAAGGATCCTACTAGTTAATATAAAATTCCCAAATAGTCCAAAATTGAAATGAATGTGCGACTTTGGGGAAGTAACTACAATTAATCCTTTTTTTGGGAGCATTTGTCATTAACTGCAATGCCAATTGCCAAATGCAAAGTAGTATTTATAAATTTTTACGACATTGCTATGACATTTATTCCACTCAACTGCCAACTTCATATCCCGTCTACAATTACAAATTGTACGTAGCATCCTCTCATTTGATGTTTCTCAACTAAACTCACAGGAGTTGGTTGTTTGCATTCAATTCTAATTAAATTAAATTCAATTGAAGTTTGAATTTAATTTTTTAATAAAATCTGAATCATTAATTACAAAATTAATAGTGTAGATTATGACATTACCCTTCATGTTCATTTTGAACATGAGAGGATGTTGATCCATCAACTATATATATATATATATATATATAGGCAGTAAGCATTATGCAAAATTATCCGTAGGTGAATCCTCAGATAATTGTACTTTTAGTCAAACAGTGTAAACCATTAATGTGGATCTTTGACAGATTATGGAACTGATAAGTAGAGATTGAAAAAGTCTTGCTCATCCAGTCCCCTTGCAATTAAATTTTATCATGTAAATGATTATTATTTTTAATAGAAAACAATTATAATGAAGTGTAGGAAGAAAAAGGACTGCTAAGTTTTTTTTTTTAATATGCAGTTGGGTTTTTCTAATATTATATATATATAGCTAGTTTGTTGAATCTACTAATAAATCTAAAACTAAAAATTAAAAAATGGAAAGGAATTCCTGAAGGGCTGAGCAAAGCTAGCTAATTCGTTAATGGTTAAGAGGAAGATGAGAAAATCACATGCAAAATGTGCTGCTAATTACTTTCGGTGGCCTTTTTTGAATAAATGTTTTCAGATGGGAGAAGAGAACAGAAAGAAAAATATATACACGCACACGCGTATATGTGTGCCCTCGTAGGCCACAAGAATCCAAATGATACAGGGGAAAAAAATCTACATTATGCATAATTTAACTTTACAGTCTTATATAGGGTTTTTAAGTCTAAATAATACCTCAACTTCACCGTATATTTTATTTTTTGCTAACTTTAATTCGTGTATTAATATTTTTTGTATTAAAAGTTTTATTTTTATTTCAAACGAAAGTACCAATACAATTTCTACACGGAAGTTTATTATAAAATTCATAAGATGTGGAGGTCACCTATATGTGCTTTCGCACTCTAAAAACCACATCACAAAAAGGGACAAGGAACAACCTCAGGATCAAAGAAATACTAATAATTCGTGATGAAAATTAACGAACATAACAAATAATAAATGGTATAATATTTCACATACATACTTATGTTATGGAGCATTATCTAATTTATACTTGACACATATTTTAAGAAGTTTAAAATGCTTGACTTGAAAATTTCAAGAAGACTAAAATTACAATTAAAGAGGATTCTGAAGTTAAAATTAACAGATTGAAAGTAACGGATGGGTAGAAATATAGCCCATATGGATAATATATCAATCGTCTATTGTTATGTTAAGTTAATTTTCAGTAGAAATTAAATTGGTAATTTGGATCGGAACATAAATAAAAGTATGGATATCAAAATAATATGAATTAAAGTTCGGGTATCAAAGTAAAATATATGATAAATTTAGGCACTTTTAGGCTTAAAACACGAGATATATACCTTATTTCAAAAAAAAAAAAAGAAAAAGAGATAGATAGTACCTAAAATATAATTATTTCGAGGGAATTTGTTAAAAGGGGAATAAAAAGAAAGAAAGGGCGAATGGTGAAGAAAAAGGTGTAAATAAAACAATGACGGCTTTGGCTGTGCACTGGCCATGTCATGTCAATCGCTTCAACGAAGAAAATATGAAGATGAGAGCTTGACATTGTGCGCATGTCCATTTCTATCTTTATTATCATGTCCGGATGGTTGTTGGTTGAGAATTTTCTTCTTTCAACACAATCTTCTTCTTTAATTAGTATGCATGTGTGATTAAGGAATTGCCTAACAGAACAAGGATATTGTATACGTCATACAAACTATTATAATAAAAAAATATATAAATATTATAACTAAATAGTGAGATTATAGGGATCAAAGAAATGAACTCGAAAGAATAAGGAAATTGCAACGACTAGTATAGTTAGAAAATAGCATTTAGTATTTATTATCAGTCAAATCCGCGTTGTTAAAGGCCAACACAAGCCTAGCTACTCATCCTTCATCATTAGATTGCCACCAATCTCTCTATTGGGCTTTGGAAAATTCCAACCTATAACTCTTGTGCCGATGGTCTCAACTCGATTACATAAATCTATCCTACTATTATTGGACTATACTTAATTCCCTTTCTAATTAGATTAGCTTATTGAAACTTAATATTTAAGTTTGGACTACAGCTACAGTAGTATGTAGTTTACACTTATTTTATTGATTTATTATCATCAAAAGTTGAGAGGAAAACAAGAAAGATGATCAAATGGATAAGACTTGATAAAGCAAACCACTTCAAGAATAACTGAGAAGAAAATAGAACAGATGATGATGGTGCATAAAACAAGCTCATCATCATCATCATATGATATTTTCTTTTAATTACTAATTAACAGGTAAAATACATCAGCCCGTAGACTACATATATATATATATATAGTAAAAGAGAGCAATTAATTAGCTTAATTAATTCATGGTTTGTGCTTTTGGGTATAGATGTAATCAAGATGAGCAGCAAGAGTTCTTCTCATCAAGCACTCTTCTTCTCCAATTCCTCGGCAGCTTTCTTCTTCTACCTCTGCATGCTCTGCTCCAGCACCCTAATAATCCACAAAATATCAACAACATGCATGTCAGTCAAATTAAACCACATAATTAATATCTCAAATAATCAAAATAAATACTTTAACTATATCATTTACATAAATTCACAAGTCAACAAATTAATTAATATCAGCCAACCTGATCATTTTGGTTGTTGGCCAAAGAACCACTGAAAAAGGCTGGCTCAGGGCGGCCTGCGTTGATCATCACGGCGGAGCATAGGACGAGGGTTACTAAGAACAAGGTGGCAACCTTAATATTAGCCATGTTTTTAAACTCGATCTTATTTTGTTCTGTAATAAAAGAAATTAAAGGGTGGAGGTGATAAATTGTAGTGAGGAGATAATTGGGGTTTTGAGATACAAAAGGATAGTAGTGTGTGTAGTGTATTTATAGAGGTGGATAAGAAGAAGGGAATAATATTAAAAGTCATAAATAATATTTGCATGTGAACTCAAGATGCTGAGATGAGATTTCAACTATAGCAGCTCATTTACCATGTAATAAAATTATTAGTTTTTTTTTAATGAAAAATCAAATATTTGAAAAAGTTATTCTAGAAAAGAAATTATTTCGTGTAAGGCAGAAAAAGGAAGGAATTTAAGACAGGCCACCCACAGGAATTAATACCCAAAAAAAGAGGGGGCTTTGAAAATCATGAGGTGATGTGTTTGATTGCTATAGATTTTGTTACGTTTCTAATCAATACTATATATTATACTATATATTATAAATAAATAAATGGAATACCTTGTCAAAGCTGGTTTTGTCTTTTTTTTTTTTTTTTCCTGTGTCTAGATGGAAGGAATTTTCTAGGTTGTGTTGGTTTATATGTTCAGAAGAGTAAATTACTATATATGTTTGCCATTGAATTCCTGAAGACAAATTAATGTTTGTTTGTCAAACAATGTTTTCAATAAAATTTCAATGTCAAGTGATCATCATCAACTATTTTAGTAGATGCCAATTGGATTGTCATAAAAATGGAATTTCATGCAATACTTTTTCCTGTACATGTAAAAGAATATAAACATGTCTTTGACAGCTAAAAATATTCTAATTCTTTTCTATATAATTGTCCTTGTGAAACAAGTTAAAATGAGAATGTGAACATGTTTAATTATGGTTAAAAACTTAAAAAGAGAATTAGTATAATCACATAGATTACTGATAGGTATTGTGTTCACTTCTGTTGGTCACCAAAAATAAATAAATAAAATAGTTTCAAGATCAGTACAGTCAGTACTAGAGATGTGTACAAGTAGAAAAGACGAATTGCAATTTGCAGCCCAAAAGTGGAATATGGACATGATTAATCTTCTTCTCTCTTTACATTTCTTTCAGAATATTGCATGCAAATTGCCATTTTTGGCTTACGTACATCAAACAGATTGTATAAGGAGAAAGGTTATTTCCATTTCAGAAAACTTTGGTAATTTTGCATTAATTATTTCGAAGTTAACTTCAGTTCTCATGCTGATGGGGATTCCGCACTTCCTTCTCAACCCTCAGATGCTGAGTTTCATTTGGTTAACATTATGACAGCTTATCTCATTCTCATTAATTTGATCGAGGGTAATGACAGATGAGATTAATTAATAGGCTTAAAACCAAAATGAACAAAACTTTTGGATAATTAATTTGCCAAGTGTACAACTTAAACACTTTTGAAATATTGATATCAAAAGTATTTGAAAACAAATAATATTTTATAGTTGATTGCCATTGCAATAGGATTAATTCTCTCAATTAATATATCGATTAATATACGTCGTTTAAGATTTTTGCACACGTATTAACATATTAAGTGTTGGCTAAAGGTTACATAGACCCTAATTTTAATGATAACCAAATTGATAAAATAATAAACTTTTAATGGTTGAAAGTGAGATAGTGTGCAAGTCTCAGCTTCAAAAGTCCAGAACTCTTAGTCTCAAAAAAGATCCAAGCTGATGAAGCCCAAACTGATAGCATCTTTTCAAGAAATTAGTTGTATTTTTGTTAGACTAAATGAAGGATAGTTTGGAAGAATATAACGATTTCTGAAGCTCTACATGTGCCACTTTTTGGTGCATTTTAAATGATTTTTCATTGGTTGCATAATAGGACAAATTAGTGAAAACTGTCATCTTGTTCTAGAAGCTTACTACATGACAAAACAGTTTTTACAATTCCTACATTTTAGGAGATTCCATTTCATTTTGATTGTACAACACATGAGCTGTCCTTTTATCATTATTCCCTAATCATTGGTGGATGATGATGACTAGGATATTTTGCCATTTAGGACAACATTTTTAGAAGGTCTTAAGTGCACTATATATTCATACTTTTCTCATATTTTCAAAGTAGAGAAGAGAGCTATAGAGAGAGAAAAGTGAGTTGCTGCAGAATGCTTTCATAGTGCATCAAAATGAATTTATAAGCTTCAATTTTTTTTAATCTTCTCTCAAATTATGCATAGGATTATGTATTGAAGTTAAGGAGAGATAAACACCATTTTCTATTTCTTTAAAGGTCTTACAAGTGCCTGAGAAAGCTTAGTATGGGAAATAGTTACAGAAGCTATTAAAAATCTGCAAGGGTAGTATAACCAAGGCAAGGGTAGTGCTTAGGGTTGTATACCAAGGGTTCTCTCTTAGCCCCTGAAAAAAGAATAGTGGATTTGGTGGAAATTCTACTATGAGAAGCCTTAGATAGTGGATGTAGGTTGTTGCCGAACCACTATAAATGACTGATGTTGATGTGATCCAAGATGTTATGTTTTGAATTCATAACATGGAGTCTTGCAATTCGAATTCATGAAGATTGAATTCAAATATGGAGCATATTTTGATCAAGATTGACAATGGCAATGGTAATATGGCAATATTGACAATGGCAATCTTATGGTGACAACGGTGTGAAGAAAATAAGATTGTTAGCTTTTCTAGCAAGCTTAATCTACAAGTCAAAGTCAATGGTCAACAAGTCAAGGTCAAGGTCTAGGTCAAGGGTCAATAAAGTCAATATTAGGGCATCAAGGAGTACTTGGATGAAACCCTAAACCCTTAGGATGGCAGCCGCATAGTTGGAGTCTAAATTCAATTAGGAAGTTAATTTTCAAATTTCTAAACACAACAGATTGTTTCGGCCATAACTTTTGCTACACAACTCGGATTGATGCGATTCAAAATGCGTTGGAAAGAGGACTTAGAGTTATTTTGAAGAAATAGAGTGCATATATGTTTCGGCCAGCCACAGTGTTATTTTGAATAAATTTTCTGTGAGTGTTACTCTTGTTCATTAAGGTGTTCCTTATTGAATTTCTTGGAATTAAATTAATTTGATTAGTTTAGTTCACATCTACCTTATTTAATCAACTTATTAAAACTTGTTAGTTTGTTAGGTTGTTTGAACATTCATCTTTTTATAGCTATTGATCTTAGTTCATCTATAACTAAGG
>CANYLF010216869.1:0-14186 GCA_948193215.1 Bocquillonia castaneifolia
ATAGATAGATTCTTTATCTTATAAACAATTTTCAATCTAAATCCATGTATCTGAAATTAGTAATGTTATTGGCAAGAGACGATTCTTTATAAAATACAGATGCTTTGTAATTGTTTCAGTTACTTTTTCCAATTTTAGGATGATTTTTTTTGGGTATCAATTTTTGTCAATAAATTATTAATTTAGATTCCTTTAGCTTTTAAAAAACCTTCATCAGATCTGCAAGTGTTAAAATAGGACTAATTAGTTGTTAAGAGCAAAAGCTGACATGGATTCTACAGTCCAAAGTAAACATGTTTCAACAAAAACAAATTAATGAAAACAAACAATACATTTGTTATAGAAAAGGGTCATTCAACATTCACATGAACAAAATCATAACTTTATCATTTTGCTATGAATAGGGTTTGTTAACTAATTTATACTAATGTGGTCTCAATAAAAGCAAGGGAAAAATTATTTATCTGCAATACTTATTAAGTATGAATATATGATGTTGAAAATGTGTTAAACAATTAAAAATGTAAAACAGTCAGAAAAATAAAACATTTTGCTGGCTGTGGGGTTCGAACCCACGCGTGCTTATGCACAGAAGATCTTAAGTCTTCCCCCTTAACCTCTCGGGCAAACCAGCGCTTATGCTTAGAGAATAAATAAGTAAATTAAAAAATAAAAGTTACCAAGATTAAAACGGTGCGTTTTATTAAGTAAACGAAGCAATGAATATGGTACGGTAGAAAGGATAAAGTAAAAAACGTGATGAATTGGAACAGCAAAAAAAAAAAAAGAAAAGGAAAAAGGTTTATATTAGGACAAAGAAAGGGGCATAATAATAATAATAATAATAATAATAAAGGGATAAAAAGTTGGAAGTTGTGAAACAAAAATGAATACAGAAAATAAAAAAGAATCAAACATTGGCATTAGTAGAAGTAGCAGTGGCATGGGAGGCCAAAGTGGACCCGACTCCAACCGTCGACGACCCGAAACTCCGACTAATTGGTTTTCGCAGTGTTGGTCCTCAGCTCGCAGAACCAAACCCTTAAATTCTCCTTTCGATACTTTAACATCCTCTTCTTCCTCCTCTGTTCTCTCTCGCCGTCTCGGTCTCTTCGATCTCCTCCTCCTCGGCATCGGCGCTTCTATCGGCGCCGGTGTTTTCGTCGTCACCGGTACAGTCGCTCGAGATGCGGGTCCCGGTATGTCTCTTACAATTGATTACTTTTAATTTCAAATGTAAAAAAAGAAAAAAGAACTTAGAATTGAATTGGTTAAATGCGTGGAATTGCAGGAGTTACGATCAGCTTTATTCTAGCAGGAGTTTCATGCATATTGAATGCGCTTTGTTACGCTGAATTAGCGACGCGTTTTCCTGCTGTAGTTGGAGGAGCATACCTTTATACATACTCTGCTTTCAATGAAATTACTGCTTTTCTTGTTTTTGGTCAGCTGATGCTTGACTACCACATTGGAGCTGCTAGCATTGCTCGTAGTTTAGCCAGTTATGTAGTCAACATTTTAGAGCTATTTCCTGTTTTTAAAGGTCATGTACCCAATTGGATTGGGCATCATGGTGGTCAGGAATTTTTTGGTGGTACCCTTTCTATTAATGTTTTAGCACCCATTTTACTTGCCCTTTTGACCATTATTCTTTGTCGGGGTGTTGGTGAATCTTCCATTTTGAACTCTCTTATGACTTCTTTAAAGGTTGTTATTGTTGTTGTTGTCATCTTTGTTGGTTCCTTTGAGGTTGATGTTTCCAATTGGTCCCCTTTTGCTCCTCACGGTTTTAAAGCTATTCTGACTGGCGCCACCGTTGTGTTTTTTGCTTATGTTGGTTTTGATGCTGTTGCTAACTCTGCTGAAGAAGCTAAGAGGCCACGGGTTTGTTTTGTTCCCTTTTATGCCTTCTTTTTTGTGCTCTTATTTACTGTATAGCTCATGTGAATAATTCTGTTGATTCTTTTTTTTTCAGCGGGATTTGCCACTAGGCATCATTGGAAGCCTTTTGGTTTGCATTTTTTTGTATGTTGGGGTTTGTTTTGTGATCACTGGGATGGTACCTTACAGTCTTCTTGGAGAAGATGCTCCTTTGGCTGAAGCATTTAAATCAAAGGGCTTGAAGTACGTGTCTATTTTGATCAGCGTTGGTGCCGTTGCAGGACTCACAACCACGCTTTTAGTTGGTCTTTATGTTCAGGTGAATTACTTCAACCTACTTTTTGATAATCGCCTTGGCATATTACTATTTGCATATATCAATAATGCCCTATTTCTCATGAGCAGTCTCGGTTATACCTGGGCCTTGGAAGGGATGGCTTACTGCCTTCCATATTTGCTAAAGTGAGTCCAACGCGTCACACTCCTATTAATTCTCAAGTTTGGGTTGGTATTGTCGCAGCAATTTTGGGGGGATTACTTAATGTCCATGTTCTCTCCCACATTCTTTCAGTTGGATCGTTGGTACGCCATTCTATTCTTTTTCTGCCACACAGCAGGATAAATTTTATAAATTTTCTGGTCTATTTTGCAACTTTCCTCCCTCTCTTTACCTCTGAAATGACTACCAGCATTTTATATAGCACATCACGGTTCACAACATGACTACCGGGTCCTATAAGATATGGACTGAAGCACAAGTAACTAGGCATGCTGTGATGTATTTATTACATTGTAAGGAACATGTATGAATGTATTGTGCTACTTACCAGAACCACAGCTGGAGCGTGTTCTTTTCTTACCATTATTAGTGGCATATTGGCACTTCACATATTATTTGCATTTTGCAGACGGGTTATTCTGTTGTTTCAGCTTGTGTTGTGTCCCTTCGCTGGAAGGATAAGGCAGCAAGTCGTTTTTCTTCGAGATGGACTTCAGCCTGGCAGGAAGGAGTAATTTGCCTTGTCATAGTTGCCTGCTGTGGCTTCTGTTCTGGACTTCTTTATCGTTATGGTGCTTCTTATATTCCTCTGGCTATAGCAATTATTGTTGCAGTACTTGCTGCTGCAGCTCTGTATTTCCGCCATGTGAGTGTTATGTTGTGGCTACAATGCTGTGTGAAAATTCTTTGTGTTTTTAATTAAAAAAATCCACATTTATATAAATTCATGATTTCTTTCTTCAATGGATTCTGTTTTGCTGGGGAGAGGAAGGATCTACTGTCAATTTATTTATGGCTTGGCTATAATTGTAACGAAAGCAAAACCATTTTAAAAGTCCTAATGTTTGATTCACTGAGGTATGTCTGAATCATCTAATGCTTGTGTTATTCCTTTTCTCAGGATTACACAGATACACCTGGGTTTTCTTGTCCTTGGGTTCCGATCGTGCCAGTTGTTAGCATCTTCTTCAACATCTTCTTGTTTGCTCAGGTGTGCTAACAAAGTTCCATTCTGACAAAATCACACCCCATCATCACCTAATATGTTAATCTTTGTATTTAAAAGACACGTCGATGACGAGTAATTTTTCTATATGCAGTTGCACCATGAAGCATGGGTGAGATTTGTTGTCCTTAGTGTTATCATGGTTGGTATTTATGCACTTTACGGGCAGTATCATGCCAAAGGAAGTTCAGATGAGATAGTTGTTTATCAGAGAGCCCCCGAGGAAGCAACTAATTAATTGATTGATTATTAGCCAACTGATGTGGCCTTATTGTTGGCTGGTGTAGAAATTGTAATATGGTATCGAATTACCGTGCACCATTTGTATGTCCATGTATGTAAAGAAATAAACTTGCACAGTCCAAGTGTAGAAATGTTGATAATCTTGAAATATGGTGAGAAAAAAATCTTGATCATTCAGGTCAGGTGAGAGCTCAAAATTGTCCTCCTTTGGTTAGAAGAATACACAACAGGGCAGGTAAAAATAAAATTGTCTGCCTTCTGCCCATTGAAAAATTAGGAGTAGGTGTTCTTTTAATGTGAATCTTGAAAATAAATAAAAGGCTTCATCTTTTTCTTCGAATGTACCAAAAAATTGACTCTAATTACAGCAGAAAAGGATGTGCAGTTCCCTCTCCTAACATCAGTACAGGATCAGCAACCATCAGATTAAGATGGCAAAAGCAAAAGAGAAGCATTTAAAAATTGCTTTCAATGAATATGCTTGCCGTTCAAAATTTTAAGCAAAATCTATGATTATGAGGCAAAGTTCCATACTAACAAATGGATCATGTTCAAATGGAATAGAGAGTGGAAAAATAATTTACGGGAAGGGAAAGAAACTGTCAATTGCATACAACATCAGAGTAAAATGCTATAGTCCTCCTTTGACAGTCTTGGATGCTGACAAGTTCAACGTCAAAAACTTCAAACTGTTTTGAGCTGAAAAATGTGGAAGGTCCGACCTGCATACCGTCAGATCAATTTTATGAGTAAAATGTTGAAATGGATCAGATTTCTTAATAAATCAAGAATCATTGAAACATGTTATAGAGTCGCCAATATAAAAATGTAATTTCATGTTAGCTAATCTGAAGTCTGAACTTTTGCACGCAAGGCAAAGAAACCTCAAAGAACTAAATGAAGGGTATAGAATGTTGCTAATCTTGTGGCAAGTTTGGCATTGCTCCAAAGGAACATTGGCATGGTAGCATCCTCAGTGTTGCTATACATTGCAGCAAATGTTTCGATTACTTGTTAATGTTTTTATTTTTTCTCTTGGATGTTGAAAAAAGTTGTAAAGGTTATTTAAGCAATGCATGCACTAGTTCATCTCAAAAGGACGAAAACAATAGCGTTTAATGGGAGATGAGGAGGCTAAACTGACCGGTGGCCCAAGTTCTGGGGGAATAATTATCCTTCTCTTGCCCCCTGGTCTCATGTCTGCAATTCCTTCTTCAAATCCTGCATGTAAGTTTCTCTCTAGTTTAGTTGTTTTATTGCATGCTTCCCTTAGTAGTTATGCAATGAAAAGACACAGGTCTCAGGAAGGAGTAAGAACTTTTCACCTGGAACCAATGCCTTGGTGCCCATGCGGATTTTTGCAGGAGCACCCTGTAGGTAGGTGCTGTCAATGCGACGTCCCGACTCGTTATAACCAACATAGTTAAAAGTCACCTGCAAAGATTCTCAAGTCAAGTCCAACTAAAGAATGAAATTCATAAATTCCACAGATGTGTCCTGAAATGTTAAATTTCATTGTTTTCACAACTTCAGTTATAGAATGGACAGATAATAGAAGTCCAATAAATGTGTAGCAAGGATATTGTTCATGGATCCATCTGCATGATCAAACACAAATAGAAAATCTAAATTCATAGTTGAATTTAGAAAATTTGAGAACCGTTTTAAGTTAAGACCATACAGGTGTGTTCCAATTGTGTTCGCTGAGAAATACATCTAAACTCTAACTATATTCAAATTGTATCATATGAATGAGCAACCATTATTTCTTTAACCGTTAGCATAATGTAAAATCCAACAAGGGTACCAAAAACAACTGCTTTAAAAGAAATGAAAAGAAAAACCTGTTGACCAGCCTTTGGGCAATCACCTTTACCAACTTCAAAATCGCGATATATAAGCCCCGAGTCAAGCCTTACATAATTATCGGATGTCACTACTTTAACCTCAAAACCTGAATCACATCATTTCAGTTAATGAATCAGCATATTCAACATAGGAATCAGATTATCTACTACAGAAGGAAACAAACCTTCTCTAATAAAGTTCGGAAATTCATCAGGGGCGCTATTTTCTTTCTGTATCCGTTTATTCTGCTCTAACAATCGTCTTTCATCATACGGATTCTTACTTTTTGTCTTTCCAAAAGAAGGCAAAGTGTGAAACAAGACGGCGGATGAGGCAGAGAAAAAAAGGAGAAATCTGCGTCTCAATGTGTCTTCACAATATAATGCACATCGATTCTGGAAACTGGCCACACATACATACATGTAAATGTTCATTTGAGAAACTATAATCCAGTGTTAAGCATAAGCAATCAAGGACATTAAGCAACAGATTTTCTTTTTTAATTATAGTATCACCTGTCGTCATTGAAGTTATGAGAGCAGCGCAATGTGAACTTCTTCGATACAAAAAAATATCTTGAACTGGGTGGGGTTCTATCTGCCAGAAGGAGGAAGCAAGTAATGTGAAACAAAGGAAAGGAAATATAAACAGATTTCGTGAAATATTGCACAATTGCTAAACTCTTATTTCTTTTATATATATAAAAAAAAAAAAAAAATACATCATTGCAAAGATGCAATCTTTTAATAATTTATAGTTAATTAACCATTAGAAACGGTGATATATATATGGGTAAGTATGTCGAAGAATGAAGTGGGTAAAGCCCAGAAAATGCAAGAGAGTAAAGCAGCAAGAGCTAGTGTTAAGAACTTACGAGGAAACGGTGGTTTAGGAAGAGATGACGATAACATGGTCACCAGCATCGTTTCTGTGTAGCTCGAGACAACCCTTTTTCTTTGCTTTCTTTATCTTGAATTTGGTTTCTAGAAGAAGACAAATTTAAACATCATGTTCCTCCCTATGTTTTATGTCACATTTCATTTACCCACAAGAAAAAAAATTTGATATTGCGACGCCTCCATACGTCGTCTATTATATCTTTAAGGCATTTGTTTTAACCAAAGTAACAAACTAAAAATATTAAAAAATTACAGAAACAGTTGAGATTCTTTTATTTTTTCGTCAATCAATATAATTTTTTATAGACTACAAAAATTCATTAAATATTATTTTTCTTAATTTAATATGCCCTTTTATAAAAATAAGTTAATTTACTTAATGAAGAAATGTATGGATTGTGAAAAAATAAAATAAAATTATTTTTCTAATAAATTTATAATTTTTTATAATAAAATATGGCTACTTATTTAAAACAAAATAGCCATAATATCTTTAATACATGTCGCTAGATGGGTAGACAAACACGACGCTTTTAGTTTGTGTGTATTGCTACTGTTTTGCGTTGAATCTATAGCGACGTATCTTAAGATGTCATTGCCTTTGAGGTTGTGTATATTGGCAACAATGAAAACAGTAACATTTTGTTCTTTAGAAATACAATTTGAGATTCAAATCTTCCCTTGAAGTAAATAAATAAATTCTCCTCTAGTATTTTCCTGTTTGAACGTAATTTCTCAATTAAAAAGACGAGAGCCCTGGACTGGGAAAAAAACTGATGCACCCCAAAAGAATTTTCATTACTCATATTCAGGTCAGTTTTCCCCGATACACCGAGACTGACTGCTGAAGAAGAGTATGAACCTTGAATGAAAGAGGAATATCTAATCCCACACGCACATATTGACAACGCAAAATACAATCTTGGAATTCAACAGCAAAATTCAATCACAAAAAACTCATCAAGAAAAACATATCCGTCTACAACATCGCCAGCCAACTCTTTGCTGCTATATCTAAAATGATGACAAAGGGATGCTGCCAGTTTTGTAGCTCCCACTTGTTATCAGCAAAAAAAAAAACACTAAGTAAAAAATGACAATGGAAAGTAATCTAACAAACTATTCACTTTGCCTATATTGACCCAACGAAAGAACAAACAATTAAAAAACTACAAACTCACACGTCAGTAAACTTGGATATCGACAGTAAGGCTTCTCAACTGATCATCCTCAACAGAATTCTCAATCTCTTTCCCAGAGGATTTCTGGTTTGTGTTGCATCCAAGCCACATGCATGAAAGTCTGGAAATCACTGCCTGACTGGCAAACTGAACCCTGCAAGCTAGGCCAAGTTCACCCAACATCTTCTTATCCTCTACACTTGATTCACACCCAGCATCATACCCATCAAGATCCGATTCTGTCACCACCACAAATGAACCATCTTCAGACTCTGACTCTGCCTTCTGTTTGATCTCTTCTCTAGTTAGAAAATCTAAAGTTTTCCTTGCTATCATGCAACCAGGGTTACCAATTCCCTTCACCCTAAGATAGTAATCCTGAACAGCCTGTATGCCACAAATACCATAGAATGAGTTCAGGAATTAGAAGGGAATAAGCTTTGTGGTAGAAACCGTGATATCTAATTCAGTTGGTCTCAACAAATTCATTGCCATCCACACACGCCCCAAGCCTCAAACATGCTCAATCCTATCGGGAAAATGATAGATTAACCTCTTCTTCTAATATTTTTAGTTTGGGTTGCACATTGAAATTTGGCTTGCATACAAGCCTGGTGAGACAAAAGATCATAGAATTTCCTTTATTTATTGAACTTTTTTTTAAGTATTGACATTAGAGCAAGAGGGGAAACTTAGGAAAGTGGTAGCAAGACTTGTCAGAGGTTATTTTGCTGAATGTCTACAAGCATCTGTTACAGTAGAATATACCTGCCATTGGGAAGAGGCCAAAAGCACTCTTGGTCTAATAGACCTCACGTACTCAAATGCAGCATCAGGTGTCATATGCTTATGTTGTACCTGTTTTAGAACAAGAACAGAAAAATATCAAATAGGTCATTCAAATTCTAATGAAGTAAGGCAATTGATTGATCAGTTGAATTTTGAATTTGCACATACAAGGTAACAGAGAACAATGGTTGTACTGCGCCCTCTACCAGCCTTACAGTGAACATATGTTGTCTTCCCAAGTGAGGCATTTTCTTAAAGAGGAAAAATCAAGAAATAGAAAAAAAGGCTATCACGAACACTCATAAAACATCATAATTCTACTAGAGGCAAGGAAAATAAAATAAAAGAAAGTTGCAAATGAAATAGAACAGAACACCGAGAACATGCACACTGATGCCATACCACGAATAAAGTCAACAGCTTGGCATATATCAGCAAACGATGGAGCAAATAGATAATCTCTAGTCGGAATGACCAAATGAACAATGTCATGAGCCTGCAAAACCACATTAACAATTAAAAAGAAGGTAGTTGGAAATCACACACATATAAAAAGAAAAAGTAAAGAAGAGTAGAGGTAAAGCAAGCATAAAAAAAGATCCAGTAGCAAGCATAATCAGAGTTCATTTTAAACCGAATAAAAAATGGGTGGGTTAGCTACTCCAAATCCAATGCCAAAAAGCATATTCTTAACTTAACAAAGCAAATGATACCATAAACATAATAAGTTCAACTTTTTTTTTTAAAAAAAAAAAACAAAAAAGAGGTTATAGGAATAATAAAAGAAATAAATAATAATTAGAACTGAAAGTAAATTTAATAAAAAGAGAAAGAAAGAAGAAGGAAGAGAAACAGACATGATAGAGTGAAGTAGGGACCAAAGTCTCATAAGGTTCATTTAAGGTAACAACAGCAGAAACCCCAAGTTCTTTCAACCGAGGAACATCATTAGGAAAGGGAACAGCACCTAACAATATGAACTGCCACAACAAACAAACAAACATCATCATCATCGTATATACATATAAATATATAATAAAAAAAAACAAGAAAAACATCAATTCTATAAAATTAGTACCTGATCAACCCAATCCCACCATCGAAACTCAGATTGAAACTTGTTCCTTAAAACATTGTAAAACAAAGTAGGGTAAAAAAGAGCTCTACCTCCTGCACCTACCAATACCCTTTTTGCTTCCAATTTCACAATCACTCTATTATTATTACCATCTTCATTTCCTTCTTCCTTTACTTCCTCTATATGCATGCCTCCCTCCCTCCTTAATTTATGTACTCCTTTTTTTTTTATTTTCACAGATAATTATATATATATATATATATAAAAAGAAAAAAAAAAGAAAAAATCAACACGGAGCACCTAGAAACGCATGGATTCTCACACAACAAAAGGACCCATTTCTACACCAGATGGAGGCGTGGATCGTTGAATTAATTATAGCCGATTGAAAAATGCGCATGCTTCTTATCATTTATGACTGATAATTTCAAATAAAAAAAAAATTAAACTGGATTTTCACAAAACAAAGTAAATTAAAAAAGAAAAACCTTCCAGCTTACAAAAGGGTATAATTTTTTTTAGAAAAAAAAATTGTTGTAAAAGCAAAGTAATGTGGTTGATTGATTGAAAAACTGGGTTTATTTTTACCTGTGCAGTGACTTTTTTTTTTGCTGATGTTGTTTGTCTTAAGCTTTCGTTTTCCCTCAACAAACTCTTGAAAATGAGATTAAATCGCTCTTACAATTATTTATTTCCTTTTTTCTTCCTTCGGTAATAACTACCGGTAATATTACTACCATAATTTCTCTCTCTTCCTTTCTTTTAATACAGAGATTAACTAATTAAGCGACAATGTCGTAGATTAAACGACAAAGTTATCTTTTAAATGTCTTTTTTTTTTTTTGCCTGGCTGTTAGAAATAAAATGAAGTCGTTTTGTTCTAATGCAAAAGGGAGCACAAACCAATAGTCGTTGGTTTCAGTTATGTCGTATGGTATTGGCAATATGTCGTATGGATTATACACATTTATATCTACAGTACGGACATGTGATTTGGGATGGCAACAAAACTAGTGGCGTTTTTGCTTCCTCTAATTCTGTTGGCGTTGGAGGTCCATAGCCGAAAGGGCGGCAGTGAGGAATAAATAATCTGAAATATGGGGCTGTTTTTGTGAAGTGAAGTTGGATAGTCAGTCATGACTCAAGAATCAAGATTAAGAAAACCAACAGAAAATTCAACATTGTCAATTGTTGAGAAAATACTACTAATATATTAATTAACACCCACTTGAAAGCTATTCAGTGCTCATCTTTTTGCAACACTTACGTAACCAGTGGAATTATTCATACAGATACATATAACAAAATTTCCAATCTTCTTTTCTTTGTGCAAATTCAACTTCACCTTTTTTCAACTTTAAAACCAAAGCCAGGGCTGGAAAAATGTTCCAACGCAGGCCCTGAAATGTCCTTAATAATACTTCCCACAGGCAGAGGAGCAACCAAAACCAAGCCTAAAGTAGTAGACATTACAGGAATGAATTTACATTTATGAGTAACACTTTTGTGGCCAAAATTGAATGGAATAAATGGAAGAGAAACATAATAATTAAAAGATAAAACAATTCTACTAAATGAAAGTGGTAAAGTAAAGAAAATCTGATCCTTTGAAGAGTTGGTGGCCAAACAAGTAACAAACTTCCACCAAAAACTATTAACTTTGTATCTACTATCTACACAAGAAGAGATGGAACATCACATGTCAAAAACAGAAAATCTAACTAACGGTGTTCACCTTCATCTTCATATCATCAATTACCTATTGAGCATGTCTTCCAACTTTACAAGATTATAATGCTTCTTCACCTTAAATGCTTACCACTCAGTCTCATTCCTTTTGATCTTTCAACAGATGCCACCTTTTGAAGTCTAATTTGCTCCTTGAACTTGGCTATAAACTCACCAGCCTTCCTATCAACCTCATAAGGGTCTTGCCCTGCATCACTCACATAGTCAGTCACCATGTCTTTGTTGGAGCTCACCCCCGTCTCATTCTCCAAGTCCTTTTCAGACTTCATGCTAACAGTCTCCAAAGGTTCTTCCTTCTCTATGGTCTGATATTTAGCAAATGTTGGCTTTGGCACATCATATTGGGTTTCAAGATTTTTCTTACTAATGCCATTTGGCTTGTTACCGAGTACTTCCTCTTTCATTTCAGTTTCCCCAATATCTACAGCTTTTGATCCATTGTATCCTTTTCCAGCCCAGTCATCAATGGGGGTTTTACTCATCTCTCCAGCTTTTGCTGCCTCTGCAGTTAATACACCCCTTCTAACAGTCCTGACTGATTTCCCCCTCGATGAAGCTTTAACCATTGTTGCAGTTGCCGATTTCTTATCTGAATCCAAAGAACTTTGCACACTCTCTTTATTACTCGGTAAGCCAACTCTTCTCTTCCCACCAAGATCCTTCGACTCATCCTTCAGCTGTTTTCGCGAATTCTTTGGGAACAAGGAGCCACTGCTGTACCTTCTCAAATGAAATGCATTCAATGGAGCATCACGAGTTTTTGTCGTTTGTGGTGATTGAGATGCAGGAGGATATGACGCAAAGAAATCCTTACTTTTCCCCAACTCTTCTATTCTTGATCTTGGTGAATCCGAAGAAGTAGAATGTGAGGGAGAAAGCATGGTTGGTGAATTAGACATTGAACTAGCATGAGAAGAGAAAGAAGTTGTGGACCTAAAAGAATGCGACTGGAGAGACTCAAATTGAGTTTCATCAACAGAAAGAGGCCTAAAGTGTGAAGGATGACTACCCACATGACCAATTTTATCATTTACTTCCACCCTTGCAGATCTAGAACGCGACGGAACATGAGAATGCAAGGCAAAGTTTTCATTGAACTTCTCCTCCAAATTCACTGGATCCATATCACCAAAGTTTTTCTCATTCAAACTGTTTCCAGAACTACCAGAAACACCAATAAAGCTAGAACCAGGCTCACTACCATCACTAAAATTAGGACTAGCAGGGTTTCTAACCCGCGATTTTAAACTCCTAACTGGCAATCCTAATGGTTTGTGACCAGTAACCTGGCTAGGTTTTCCCCATTCATCAAGCTCATAATTTAACTGAGACAATACAACCACAGATTCACCCTGAACATATTGAGAATTCCAAGCCTGAACACCACTATTCTCATCATGCTCAGGTGAAATCTCATTCCCATTCTCATAATTTACAGATCCATTATTCCTATGTTCATCAGTACCAGCATCGGTAACACCAACATCAACATTAGACTCTCCACTATAGTAGTGAGAATAGTCAACATTTTTGTCATCAGAGACTGTTAAATTTTCATACCCATCTTCAAAAATAGGGGAAACATGAAAAATCCTAGACACATAATTATTAGAAGACTGTAAATCATCAAATACACTACCATTACCGCTAGTAGTAGAAGTAGAGTAGTGGGTAGTATCAAAGTCACCTTCAACGTTTCTGCTACTAAATAAGCCATAACAGACAGCAACACCAATAAATAGCAAGTGAAGAAGCTCCCAGAACTTGGAAAGCAAGGACTGGTTCATAAAGCCGGGAGCTTGTGAAGGGAACAGAGGAATAGCAATAAGAAAGAGGAGAAAAAAGATAGACTTACAGATGATGCGAGTGAAAGAGAGAGATTTGTGAGGAGGAGTAACTGTAGTACTACTGGCCTTGCTACTATAAGATCTTGAATCTGCCATTTCTGTTCTTGACTTGGCGGTGTCGTGTGAAATGGGATAGATGAGGAGATTATGAAGAAGAAGAAGAAGAAGAAACAAAGGAAGGGAAAGGAAAGGAAGACTTTGAGGACAAGGAAAATTATTTATTTTAGAGTGAGGAGGTGAAAGTTGTAGCTAAATTCAAAAGTGGGTGTTGTTGTAAATTACTTGTAATTATGACCGTTGTAGTAAAAGACAAATTTCTCCTTCTTCTCCCATCTTCTGTCTCAAATTTCATTTTACCAGTTAGGTACTGTTATCCAATCAACAAAAAAAGTTTGGTACTATTTAGTAAGCATGGAAGTTAAATTTTTTGGGTAATTATATTTTACATTCTATATTTTTTTAATATATTAAAAGTTTTGTCATATTTTAAAAAATACATTTATAATATATTTTTATGATATAAAATATCCTTTTGATATAATGTTAATTTAATCATTTTTCATCATTTTATATTAAAGTAAAAATAAAAACTTACAAAAACGATATTATAATGTCAAAAATATCTAAATTATTATCTAAATATATTTTATTATAAATAAAAACACTAATGAAGATACTCGGTATTAGAGTTCATACCTTTTTATTTTACAAAAAAGCATGTTTATACATTAATTAATATATTTTTATTATAGTAATATTATGTTTTCTTGCAGTGAATTAGTCTAGGTATAAAGCGTCTGGGATATTACTGAGGTAATAACCATAAAAAAGTAACATTATATTTTACTGTTAATTATGAATTTTTATTTGAATAAAAAGATTATATCAGAAGAAACATTTTATGTGATGAAATTAAAATACAATGATAATTCTCTCAAAAAAATACAATGATAAAATGAGGAGAAATAACATAGTACATGAATGAAATATATTCTTAAACATTAATAAACATTTAATATATTAAGATAAAATACATAAAGTAAAATGTAATTATCTTTTTCTTAATATTTTGATCTGTAGCCTATTTATATATGGATTATTACATCCAATAATTAGATTTATATTACGTATTTTTCAGATTTTTACACTTAATCGTTTGAAATTAC
>CANYLF010216962.1:0-34420 GCA_948193215.1 Bocquillonia castaneifolia
CAATAATAATAAACAAATATGAATTTAATGGTTAATGACATCATAATCCATAATTCTGATTATTTAATTAAGCTAAAATTATTGATTAACCAAAATTGAATTTATCAAAGTCAAAATTATTTACTATACCGAATTGTTAACAAGGTAAAATTATTGATCTTATCAATAATAATGTAATTTTATTACATATAAAGTTTATCAAATACCAACATGAACAACCATTGACAAATCTGAATTTATATATGAAATCAGTTCATATGTTCGTAACTTTAATAGAAACCGAAATCATATAATCTGCTATTAAACACTTTAATCGTAAAAATAACATTTGGATTTTTAATCAAATTAACGAATCCTTATGAAAAACGGATTTAATCAATTAACACTTTAAGAAACTGAATTTATCAAGTTGTTCATGTATATCATTATATCACATAAAATATATATAAGAAATGTGAAAATTATACATATCTCATACATATAATCAAACATGGCAAAAATGAATGAAAACGCAAGACGTGTCAAAATCATACATATCACATATATACAATCAAATATGGCAGAATCGATTTGAATGACAACGCAAGTGCTCTGATACCACTGTAGGGTTACAGGCAAAGGATTCAATCCTTTGAATCATATATGCAGCGGAAAATTACAGACTTTTTATTCCTTAACCCTCCAAGGATCACAAGCGTTTCAAACAAATAATAAAAAGAAATAAACGAAATTACCTTTGATTGTTGGTTCCAATAGCTTGTTCAGATCTTAAGATGCTGCCTTTTGGAAGATGACCACCCTCTACAAGTATTCACATACGAACAAACTAGAGTCGGGAGAGTTGAATGCTAGTTCAACTTTGTTTTCTCTCAAAAATGATTTTTGAGTTCTTATGTTCTTACTCTCTCTTTTTTCTTTAAAATGAAGACATGAATATCATAGTGCATATGAGATAGCACACATATATATATAGATATAAGGTTTAGGAATAAAACGAATTTTATAATTAAATATTTAAAACTCCTTTTAAATATTAAGAATTTTAAATTCTAATCCTTATCAAATAAGGACTTTATGTTTTAACCAAAACGTATCCATATTTTAATTATTTAAAATAATCTTATTATTTTAAATTACAACAGAGAGTAATTATTTTGCCTGGTGAATTATTGTCCATAAGGTAAATCAAATCTAGACAATAATAACCATAACCATTCTAGTTCATTCTTAGTGTGCGACCCTATAGGTTCAATTAACGTTGGCAATAAGCATAAATCACATTTTGAGCCCACAAGTCATAAGTAGCCTCTAGCAAGACATTATGACTACCCAAGTTAAATGAAAAAACTCATGATTCAAGACAACCTTAATATAGCAGGTGACATAATCCTTTTGTCTCATGATATCTTGATTGAATATAGGGCATATAATAAGTCAACCTTATATCGTTCAATCTTTAATTTCTCGAAATCCAATTAGACTGACTAAACAAATGATATTGATCTCCATCAATTCATTTGAGCATGGCCATGTATTTCTTAGTCTCAATTGTCGAAGGGCCCAAAGATATCTCTCTCATAATAAGAGGGATAAATCCCATCTTAATTACTTATATCTCACTACATGATTCTTATTATGTTCAAGCATAACCTTTATAATCATCCGGTTAAAGACAACATTTGATTATGTCAAAACATAATAGTCCTCATGTTGAGAACCATAGTAATTTCAAATCTAAGGATTTAATGACACAACTATTAGAAATTAACTTATGACTTTGATCCATGTATTAATCTCAAGGTGGGTCTGTCCAATATTTGTTCTCAACAAATACATATAAATTTGATTTGTATCTCATACTCATATTCATCTCATGAATACCAATCAAAATTCATACTAATCTTAATTTATTGTTATTCCTATAACAATAATCGATTAAGGACATTTAGAATAATTAATAATATCATTCAATGACATTATTATATAATAAACATGCAAATTATGATAATAATAAATTCAATATTTATTAATAGTCAAAATACTATGTCCATACATTAGGCGTAGGGCACTATTACTAACAATCTCCCACTTGCACTAGGCCTATTCATCAATGCATCTAATACCCATGGACCTAGCATGATGATCATGCTTTGCTTGTGGCAAAGGCTTAGTCAATGGATCAGCAACATTATCATCTCTTGGAACTCTGGATATTTTAATGTCACCTCTCTCAATTATTTCTCGAATGAGATGATAACATCTAAGAATGTGTTTGGATCGCTGATGTGATCTAGGTTCCTTTGCTTGTGCAATAGCACCATTATTGTCATAATAAACATCAATAGGATTTATGATGCTAGCAACCACTCCAAGTTCAGTGATGAACTTTTTAATCCAAACTACTTCTTTAGCTGCATCAGATGCTGCTATATATTCAGCTTCAGTTATAGAATCAGCAACAGTGCTTTGCATTGAACTTTTCCAGCTAACAACACCACCATTGAAACAAAACACATATCCCGACTGCGATCGGAAATCATCTTCGTCAGATTGAAAGCTTGCATCTGTGTAACCATTTACAACAAGATCATCTTCCAATCCGCCATATATCAAGAACACATTTTTAGATCTTCTCCGATACTTGAGTATGTTCTTGATAGCTGCCCAATGACTCTCACCAGGATCTAACTGGTATCTACTCGTTATGCTTAAAGCATAAGAGACATCTGGTCTCGTGCACAACATGGCATACATGATAGATCCTATTGCTGAAGCACAAGGAATCTTATTCATGCAGTCTCACTCATCTTTAGTGTTAGGACATTGATTCTTTCTAAGAGTAATACCATGAGACATAGGCAAGAATCCTCTCTTGGAATCTTGCATACTGAACCTTTTCAGTACTTTGTCTATATAAGCGCTTTGACTTAGACCAATTAGCCTTTTATATCTTTCTCTATAGATTTTTATTCCAAGGATATAGGCAGCTTCATCTAAGTCTTTCATTGAAAAACATTTCCTTAACCAAGACTTGACATTCTGCAAGGTAGGGATATCATTTCCAATGAGTAATATGTCGTCGACATATAAGACCAGAAATATAATTGCGCTCCCACTAGTTTTCTTGTAAACACAAGGTTCATCTTCATTCTTGATAAATCCAAACGGCTCTCTACAAGGATTCTGGAGATCCGGAGAGAGGAAAGAAGATTATAGACTAGTTTTCCAGAGACAGAGTTCAGTCTCCTATAATACAACTGGCACATCGTATGGAGTGGAAGAATAAAGGTTAAATACATACGTCAGCGATGGTGTGGTCTTCAAAGCGAACCAAGTGTATCAAGGAAGCGGAAACAAGAACTCTTAATCAGAGCCAGCATTTTATGGTGGTAAGGCTTCTTTCAAAGGTACGGACCGGGGAAGGTAGTGAAAAACGCAGACAGCCGCGAAGGATGAGGCAATCTCAGATTGTTCACGTTCAGACACTTTGGTTCATCACCCGCTGAGAAGGCTGTAGAAGAGATAGCATTCGCAGACCAAAGCCCTATCCCTATCCCGCCATGCCCTCGAGGGGCTAGTGTGACCATCCATAGCATACGACGGGCGAGAGGGGAGCTCTCCGTTCCTGGTTTTCCTGTAACTGTCTCCTCCCTTAGAGAGCTAAAGAATCAAAAAGAACCTCCCTTCTTCAGTTGATTACAGAAATTAACTCTCTTTATATATACGAAATATAGAGGGTTCTTTAATCAACCAATGCGGGGAAGGGTTAATCTGATAAGAGAGAAGGCATTCGCAAACTGGGCTATATGCCCAAGCCCAGGAACAGGAAGCAGTTCCCCTTTTGAAAGAAGAATTTTTTAAGATAATGTAATTACGCTCCAAAAGAGGAAGAGTCTGTAGCAGTTGCTTAAGCGGTCGAAGCGAGCTCGAGAGCAACTAGGCCTATAAAGGAGAGAGATAAGGCTACGGGCTTTAGCCTCTTGGCTTTGCTTTCTTTGTTGTTGGGGTTTTAGCATAGGGACTAACACCTTCCATTTCATTGAACCTCTAGCCTAGCTTGAGCTTTTCCACGTGCCGACTCGCCCTTAATAACAGGAATTTTGGAATAGTACCCTTTCCCCTTTGGGTTGTAATACACTACAGCAACTACATTCGCAGAAACTTCCGATGCCGGTCGATGCTGAAAGCACCACTGCTAAAGCCGAGGCAACAAAAGACTTTCGATCTATTATTTACGCCTTTCGTGGCTTTGATCCTAGGCGAAAAAAACAACCCTATAATATTCATTCCTGGGCCGGGGGAAGAAGATAGAGCTATAGCACCATACTCATCGGACAAGTTTCAAGATAGAGCATGACCGATTTATTCCGCCTTGCTTTCTATTACCGGAGAGATTGACTATCCCTTAACCTCAGCAACTCACAGGTCAGACGATCGATCATGCTTGTCCAGACAGTTCGACTAGATCTTCCCCGGTTGAGGGACAGACTGACAATCCGAGTTCAGACGGACTTGAGACTTTGCCTCCGAGAACAACTATTAGGGAATAAGTGGGAGGTTCTACTAGCTAGAAAGGCGCAAGTCTCAGAGCTGAGCTCACATCTTAGACAGCCTCACTTTCACTCCTAGCCCTTTATCTCCTAGCTCTAGCTCTTAGCTATACTACTTTCTTTATAAGATAGCAGAGTTAGAACAACTTATATTATAACTCTTCTTTTCCTAAGAAAAGGGAGTAGGTTATGGGTAGGCAGAATAGAGTTCTCCCTGTTGATTGTATTCTTCTTATGGCAAGGACCCAGTGGAATTGGTTCGTTCCTTACCGGCATTGGTTTACCCACCTTCGCCCTTGAGACTATCTCAGGTTCTCACCTTTTTGAATTCACAACCACTCTGTTCCAACCACCGCTTCAGTCTCCGGGTCTGATTTCCCTACCCCTAAACAACTGTTTCGTAGATTGACGTAGCAATCGATGCTTAATACGATTATTTCAGCATCGGTATTCACAAGCGAATAGAAAGAGCTGCTCGTCAAGCAAGGGATGGTCGATCGAAGGGATTGCTTCGGGCAGGCTCTCGAGGAGTATATCGAACCGTCTTTAGCATCTTCTCGTCAGGCAAGGAGTAAGATAGTCATGCTTCTTCGCTCCTTCTCCGCGAAGTAAGGGAATGCAACCTTGATCGATCGAAAGAAGCCTCCATGGCAACAGGCCATAACCGATCCAAGTCAGCCAAGCATACCAGCCAGGGAGCCAAAAGAGAGTGAAAGCGAGCATAGGCGGGTCATTCTTTTAGATTTATGGGAGTTATATATAATAGTGAGTGAACAATGAGGCTATGCTTTCTACAAGGCACTGTAAGCTCATGGTCAATCCATTCCTCGGAAGGAAAGAGGAGACGGGGCCGGGTGTAATCTTCACTCACCGAAGATTATTCTCTTCACATAGATCTCGGGATACGATACCTTCCTTAAACTACGAACTAAGCCTGAAAGGAGTAGTGAATAATGAATTCATGTATGGATAGTCCCATCCCAATCCAATACGAAAACGAGTAATGAGCCCCTTTATGTTATGGGCAGCAGAGATTCTATTCTTATTCTTCTCTTTGGTACCAGCTCAATCTTGCAAGGCACGACAGGCATCGGAACGAACTCCGCGGAGAGCCACTCTTTGGTCCAATAAAGAGACAGATCAGCATCCATATAATCTATCTAGATAGAGGCAGTCTGCCGATTCCTGCTTTGAGCTTCACTCGTACGATAGGGCATCGCTCTTTGCACACGGAGTAGCCTTTTCAGTCATGAGGAAGCGGTTTCGAGACATTTACTGAAGGCTTTTATTCCATTATTTATATTGTTATGTGGTAGAACCCATAGATTATGAGATTTTTTCAGAGGTCATAGGTCGTTTGCATTCCTGGTCAAAGTCAGAATCCATACACCTTCTAGCAACGGCTAGAGCTACCTTTCAAGAGACAGAGTCAGGCAAGAAGCCTAATTCCTAATGGTACGCAAAAGGGCCCTCAAAGAAGGGGGGCAGATAGATGTGTGTAGCGAGGTCAAGATCGACTACGAAATGCAACCAATGGTAGCAGAAAAGGCCAAGCATATCTTCTTCTTTATGACATTGTTTGATGATCTCACTCCAGGAAGAGTAAAGAAGTACGTGCTCGACCAAAGATAGGCAATGACAATTGGAACTGCGTAAGATATCCGATACCGGAACTGTACTCTATTTATTCCCTTGGCTTGTGCCCTCTATGAACGTTGCCTTCTTTCAGTCTCTTGTTCCATAGCTTGGACTAAACCTCCTACTTCACCATCAACAGGGGTGGGATTCGCATATATAAGCAAATATTAAAAATATCAGTGTAGGGGCATGCTAAGCACTCAGGTTGGTTTCCCTTCTCTCGTGCTAGGCTGGGGTTTTGAGTAGTGAACGAGGATTCTTTACAGCCAGTCTTAACCATATAGTTTAGTGGCAGGATTTTACCTTCACTCGCCTATTACTTACTATTCTATATTTAACTTATCTTTACGAGATTTCAAGTTGTTGGGACCCTTTGTCCATCAATCAGAATCCAATTTCGTAGCCAATTCCGGATTCATCTTTCTTACTAAGCACTTTGCTTTCAGTCCGCGAGATTAACACTGTCTGCCTTACGACACGAGAATCAAATCAGGTTACCAACATCAGCTCCAGCTGACTTGACTGTTCCAGTCCCGGTAGAAGAGATAGAGCCCAGTTTTCAATCCGCCTATGGGTTATCGAGACTAGGAATAGTGTTAAGACCTAAGAGAGATTATCTCACCAAGCCGATTTTTCCACTTCTACTTTTCTTTTCTCCTAAGAAAGTTATTTATGCCGGAGAGTAGGATCCGGACAAGGATACCAAACCTTTTGATCGGTATACGCCGGTCTCTAGGGAAGTAGGTTGTATAAGGCAGTCCGGTACTTGTCTGACCTTATTACTGAGACTTACCTTCTATGTAAGGCTAGGTTCGGAATTCCGTTTTCGGACAATCAGTTGATCTCTATGTATCCTTAAGGGCGACTTGGGTTCAAGCCGGACAAAGCAGGTAAGGTAAGGATCTTTTCGATCCCCAATGCCTTTCTTTTTTACATATTTATATATATAAAGGGAAGCTGATTGAACGACAGGAAAAGCTACAACTACAGACAGGTTGCTCAACCCCGACTTCCATAGGTCCTTGGTTTTTCTCTTTTCCTGAGCGTTTCACACTAAGCTCTTCGATCCATTCATTTATATGAATGAATAAAGAGAGATTGATACGCGATTCTTCCAAGTCCAAGCGTTTTCCCCACAGAATATCTGCCATCAAATCACCTTCAAACAGTTTCTACGCCGGATTTTATGTTTCAAAGAAGTAGGTTTCTTTTTTTTTATGTTGAGCGATATTTCAACCATTTCCCCAGCTTCCACTCTATTGTCCACTTCTAATAAACGTGATTGATTCTGCGAGATGCGATTCTATTAGGTTCTATCTATTCTATTATGGCCGGCTTGGAGACATCAGAGGAAGACCATCATCTCTATCCGGGTACGATTTTCCAAACCCTGGGATTTTGCTCTCTTTACCGGTTATTACTCTTCCTCATCGACATATCTGTTCCCCGATCCTCCCATGCTCTAGCAATTGCGTGATACTAAACCGGATCGAGCTCTTCGCACCTGGATAGTACTCCTTTCACCGTGCTTTCGATTGTCTCACTTCAGCGCCATGCGCTTTGCTTCGCTTTATAGAAGAGAAAGACCGTTGTCTTGAGAGTGAAAAGCAAGCGCAAGCGATAGAAAGGATAGTCCCTCGCGCGTTCGCGCGAACTACTAGAAAACGGTGATATCATTAGTGAAAGAAGGACCAACGACGATCCTATCCTAAAGGAGAAGGAGGAGTAGGAGGAGTCAGTCTTCTTTGAAGATCGAGGAACGTAGTCTCGGACAATTATGCCATTCGGAAGAAGTCTTCTACAGAGGGAAAGCCTGTATCGAGTAAGTGGAGAGGAAAGATCTCCAGAGATTCTTATCTCATTCCATTCAAGTGGCTCGACCAGTAACCAATGGCGAAAACTTAAAAATCCATGGTTTCCCGGTAGAACCCCATTTCGCCCAAGTTGTTTCGGAACCGGAAAAAAGAAGCGGTTTTTCACACAGCTTGCTCATAGTGCAGGTCCCACTTGTATATTGTATTTGACCGAAGAAGCATCGGACAGGTTGGAGTTCTTACCTTCTTGGGACTCCATGGACCAAGATCTGCTTTCATTATATGGGCAATACCGATCTACTTTAGTAGATCATATGGATGTAGAAAAAGCTGATGATTTTGATGAATTGGAAACATCTCTTTTCCATTTCTATTTACCTAGTTCATATTTTTATTTCGTGTGTTCCGGGGAGTAATTCGATCTCTTCAATCTCGGTATACCACCTAAAGAACTGCGGCCAGAGAGTCAAATAGGTCGGGAAGAAAGAGTCTGAGGTTGGGTTGGACGACATACATCTTGGTTGGTTCCCCCTCTTTGTAGGGTGATGACACCAGTAGCTGTGGAGCACAGATGACCATCTCTTCAAGCAGGGATATGGGGCTGGCCCCCTAGATCCAAGTCTAAAACAAAAAAAAAAAAGAGAAAGCAGGTTGAGGTGAGTATGGGAGGCAAGGCTGGATCTCATGAGTAAGTGACTCGCCGAGTTACCATGGTCCACCCCGGTCCCGATTCCGGACACTGAGCGAGCTTTAATTGAAGTAGAGGCTGACGTCAGCGACACGGGGGAAAGTTAATGCGATTTTGATAATCATGTTGCAAGAAATGGAATGCAACTATCAGTTTCCTTGGCCCAAAAGCCTTCTGACCGTCACGTGAGAAGATCTGCAGGGACCAAGGATACGCCAGGACAAAGTAGCGGTAGGGAAAAATATTTTAAAAAGGATTCTATTGACAGAAGATATGCGAAAAAGCGGATGAGATGGGACAGAAAGGCCGCCGAGTGGCAAGGGGCTTTTCTTTATTGCAAGAAAAAGAAAGGATCGCAACGTCCTACTTAACTAGTCCATCAACCTATAGGACTGCCATTAGTGCTTCTAGCTCGATTCTTTACAGTCAGACCAGTTTTCTTCATCGTTAGCTAAGAAGATTTATTCTCTTACTTAGAGAGATGTAAATTGAAATTCTTCTATCAATTCCCTTCAAAGCCTTCTTTTCTTCCGAACTTAACAAGTGCTTCGGTTGGTCTGTCTCTATCAAAGAATTAAGCGCTGGAGACTCGGCTAGCAGAAGATCATAGATCATACTTCTTTCTCGATTGCTTTTCCAAAAAAATGGAGGTTTTTAAAGTAATAGCACAGATTTTGTCTTTACCGTGAAGACGGAAAGAGTACCTTGACGCCCAGTTGAACGTCATATCTAACTTCTTTCTACGGGGACTGTTGGCCCCTCCCTTGGAAACGAGAAGGATAAGGGACTTGGTCGCCAATCTAAGACTTTGACGAACGAAATCGTCACTTTGGTTAGCAGTGGGCCCATCATAGGTGCATGCAATAGGATCGACCTGTGGCCCAGGTGGTTAGGATGTTTCCGAATGCTTCTACTCCTTTGGTTCTATGAATCCCGACTGACATTGCTATGCAATAATAAATCCGCATAGGAATGAAAAGACCAATACAGATAGATAGAAAGCCAATGCTTTTCCCCTCGGAGCCAAAAGATTTCTTTCTTCCCCGTAGCAAAGGTCTAACCTTCTTCTTTCATTGAAGAAAACAGTTCTTTTTGTCGAAGATAGGAGGATGATTTAATATCTTAATTCATTCTCTTATAATAGCTGTTCTTTACAGGGGGAGGCGGGGTAATCAGCACCAAGACCATGACCGCTATAATGCACGTTATCAAGGCCATCAGCTTCATTCATTATCATAACTTCTCAGAATCATTTAATTTAAAGCTTCTTAATGAATAGGCTCACCTTGGTGAAATTCAATAACAGCAACAAACTCTGTTTTTTTTATGAAAGACTTATAATAAGGAGTAGGTGGAAAACTTTCATCCTCTTCCTACTAAGCCAAGTGGCGGCGTCTGCTTACCGGCACATTTCTTCTTCAGAGAAAGACTTGAACCTTTTATAGACTAGAAGATCCATAATGCTCGCAATACGAAGAAGAAACTCATGGGGAGGCCAGGACATATTGATGCATACTTCAAGGTGGTCTTTTCTTTGCAGATTCTTTTATCAAAGAATAAAAGGCGGAACACCCAGTATCCTCAGAAAGCAGATCGCTAAGGTGACCCCTAACCTAAGCAGGAGGCTACCACGGATCCCTCACGAAGAAAACCACCGCTTAGATTAGATTCGAGCCATACATAAGTAATCAGAACTGGAAGTCCGGGGAACTTTGCAGCTCCAGCAATCTAAAAAGCTCCCAATCCAATTGGAAGGACAAGAGCTCTCTACCGGAATACCTTGTGCCGAATTTCCAAGCCACCCGATGCGGGTTGTAGGCAAGCTTCCGGCTCTCTGAGTTTCAATCCACCGGGCGCGTATAAAGAAGAAGAATGTTTTTTAATGGATATCTACATATCATCAAAATCTCCGGGATCAAAAAGCTTTCTTCATCCCTGTTTTGCTCTTCAATCAAGTGATGCTGCTAGTGAGATCCGAACTCGAATAGTTGTGAGCTAAACTAACTGTACAAAGAGAATCGATGTCTTCTATCTTAGAGTAAGCAAGGGCTAGAAGTCGAGCACCGCTACAGTGATCCATTTGCAACCTTCCTTAGGTAAAGAAGATAGGTGAAAACCCCCCTTATTACGAATTAGATAATAGATCTCCTCATCCACGGCTCCATGCCATGTATTACATAGCATATAGCAAAGCCCATGCTTACTCCACGGAGTATCATCTGGTGCAACTCCATGTGCTATATAAGTAAAATAGTAGGGTCTCAGGATGACTCGAGTAGACCTCCTAATCCTAAGAGGCTCTGGCTCCTGAACATCTCCCACGGGAGGGCTCATCATCGTGCTCTCCTCTAGCTCATCTGGTTCAACATAAGGTACTCTACGTAGAAGTATAGTGATATTTGTCTGAAAGAGGCTCCTGTTCACTGGTCCTCCTGACCTGAGCTCCCACTAACGAAGAAACGTTCTCTATCTCTATAAAGTGAACATCCCGGCTCTCTAAGATTTGCTTAGTCTCGGGATTATAAAGTCTATTAAATACTATAAGGAAGACCCCACGAGCAAGAGATGCTCTTAGCATCGATCCCCTCTGAAGGTACGTGTACATAAGCCTGACATCCCCATTGAATATGGTCCAATGAGGGTGTGCTCTCCCGGTCTCGGTTTGAGTTTAGAGAAAGGAACCGAGCTGTGGTGTGGAGACACGTTATGTAGACTGAACAAGCCCGTCAGTCAAGGCGCGTTTCCTTAGATCTAAACTAAACGAGCATAGATTGAGTGAGGCGGTCTAGTAGTTGTCCGTGGGTAGAAGGAGGCAGGGCAGTCTAGTCTAGTCTCGTTACTATAGCATAGTACGAGATCGTAACTAGCTGACCTCTTATCTATTCTCCTCTCGATATCGGGCCTTGCCCCGTTGTCGAGTTGTCAAATCGAGACTTGTCTCTTGCTATTATCAATAAATACGTAAATCCAAAACTGCTGCTGCAACCAACGCACTCTATCCAGAGAGTCGTCTGTGATTTCCTTCTCGAACAGGCTGAGAGGTCTTGTTCGAGTGTTGAAAGAACGAAGCTCCTGCTCTTTGCAGGGTATATGTTCAGCAAGTCCGGCGACCCGACCCCTTTTTTCTATAGCACTGAGGAGCAGTAAACTACAGTGATAGAAGAACCTCGACTAGAGTTGCAAGTAAAGACCGGTAGGTCCTACTTAAAAACGGAGACTTTTTTTTCGATTTCCATTTAGGAGTTCAAAATTTCAATGCTCCCCTTCTTCGAGTGAAGAAAAAGATCCAAAGCCATTTGAATTTGAAAGCAATCAAAACAAAAAGTAATAAAAAGGAAAACCAACATTGAGAGGGACCGACTCTCCAAGGTGCTCCAGCTTGCTTGCAATAGCCCCTCGCCCACTCCTCTTTCTGCCCCGCTTTGCTATAAATCTACTCTACCTTGGTGCGTGCACCAGAGCAGCTTCTCGTGAGAATTCCACTCGCTCTGGTCCCTTAACTTTAAGCTTTGCTTTAAGCAGGCAGGAAAGCAGGTTAAGCAATGTGAGATATCTGTCTGTCAACAATTGTTCACTCTGAACAGGGCCTATAATAGGGCTAGGCCGGACTCTTCCTGACTGAAAAAAAAAAGACTAAGACTGTTTACTTGGTAGTTGGTGATTCGATACCTGCATCTGTGGGGAAGAATGGCTATAAAACTAAAGGGTTTAGGGAAAGATTCCCATTAGCAAGGAAAGAGAAGCTGGTTGATCGGTTGCAAGAACAGCTTCTGATAGGGGAGTAGCCTAAGCCTTTACACATGGTTTATTTGATAGAAGCGGGGGAGATGTCGACATGACACCAAGTTCAATAACAGTATAGAGAGTTACTGACTTCCCTTTGACTAGGGCCTTCTCAAGTTCTTTTCCTGTGCCCAGAGGTTTTTTGGGGGGTGAGCGACTAGCTTCCGTCCTAAGGCCATCTATTTCTAGTGCTTACGAGCCAATTGCATAAAAATAAAAAAAAATTGGAATGGGAATAATAAGGCATTTATTCCTTCCATGCAGTCTTATTTAAGACCTTCTCCCGACCATCCATATAGAATACTAGTTTTCTGGATAATATGAATAGGAAGGAGTCTCCTTTAATTACAGTGAGAAAAGAAAGCCTCTTTCTTCTTTTTCTATTGGTGCATAAGCGGAACTCGTTTTCAGGCCATTTGCTCTCGATGAAAGGCCAGAAGTGGAAGTTATAGATGTAGTTATCTTTGCTGTCAATACATTGCTTCTTTCTGGCCCTGGGGAGCTTGTACCTGATCTGCCCGGTAGTCCTATTCCTTCTGCCGGCGAGATAGTTCCAATTGTTGTAGTCTCTTTCTTCCCTAGGAAAGAATTTCTGGGAGGGATAGAGTTTGTATTTGTATTGACTATAGGCATTGACTAAATAAGCTAAGCTATACTTAAAATAAAATAAGAAGGACTCCCCTAAATCCTCAAGAGCGTATAACGAACCAAACAAGCCTTCCAATCTAAGAGCTTTCCATGGGGATTGAGTGGAAGTTGGAAAAACCTAGGAGGATTCCCATGCAGTCTCTAGGGCTGAATACTAGATCGAAAGGCTTCCTTTTATATACAAAATTCTCATTGTACAGCTTTCAAAGGCTATAAGGTAGAAATGGTTTCAATGGCCAAAGACCCCTCCATTGCCCTTTCCTGCGAAAGGATTCTCCCCTGCTAACTAGGAGGATTCCTCCCCTTTCCTTTCATCGAGACTTTCTTTTTGGGGACCCGGACCATCATTGTTTGAAAGAGTCATCTACTCCCTTCTCTGAAGAATCAACATAGCTAAATCATTCCACTGAGGGCTTGAGGTAGTCTTATAAAAGAAGATGAGGGTACCACTTTCTATTTCAAACAGAATTTCTATGTGAATAGAGAATGAACCATATTCTTGGAAGATCAGACAGAGCGTCGAGCCTGACTTCAAAGGCGTTACAAAAAATTGTTCTATGATATGCTTTCTAGGAACTAGAAGTCTTAGAACCCTTTTTTTCGTGAGTAAAGGCAAGCAGAACAAGACTTTGTTTTCAAGAAGCACCTAACTACCATACTCTACGCGCCCTTGGGTGTGCATGCTACCCACATAGCTGAACATTAGGTCTTCTACGAGAGAAAAAAAAGCATGTAGAAGTTGCCTTACTCACTTAGGGCGGGGTAATTGCCGGAATCGTCTCAGAACACCAATCATTAGAAGTGGACATCCCTTGTCGATCTCTTCACGAAGGGATTGGAAACTAAGCTCTCCATAGAAACAGGCCCTGTACGAGAAAGAGTTATCAACCGAAATGGGCCAACCACATCCTCCACGGAAGACCATCGGAAAGAGTGAAGTCAAGCTATCTCTTACCCTCTTTACCTATTGTAATCCGAACGTACATGGTTTACATCATCCCCGGGTTTCCAGTTCTAGTAGCCCTCTCTTCATTCGTAACATAACCCCATGGATTTTCGAAGCACTCCACCACGAATAAGACCTAATCTTTTTTCTTACTTGCCTTTTCGATCATGATGTGAAAGTGAAATGACTCTCGCCCTGTGGTCTTCATTTTCTAAGGAACTCTCTCAATCACAACTCAAGCAGTGAACAGAATTCCAGGCCTCATCATCATCCTTTATATGTGAAGAGATGTTATAGAACTTTTTTAAGCTAGAAGTCGTACATTGTTTACCCGAGAATAAGTGAATTCCATTTCCAGAGAAATGGAGCCTTGACCTAAGGCAGAATGATATGAGTGAGTTGTGTTAAGGAACTTCTTTCTTTAAAACTGACTATTGCTATTGGTAACAAACAGTCTTTAGGCCCTTACTCCGCTTATCTCTCTAGATGCAGCATTACCGGTCTTAGGACTTTTTTGACAAAAGCGGGTAACTGGTAAAAGAAGAAGATGTTCTGTTTTCACGAATCCAACTGACATAGTGGCAAGATCATGACTATTTAAGCCAATTCGATTATTAGCTCAGACACTATTCTATTCATAGTTGTTGATCTATAGGGCAATTAGCCTAAACATGGCATGTCTGACTGATTGACAGAAGTAAGTAGGCAAGTCTGGGACTTTCGAATAAGAACTTCTTTGTCAACTACCGGTTGTACGGATTGGATTCGCCAGATGCTCAGATTGTCTCGGTCTTCAATTAGCTACCAGAAAAGCCTCCTTAGCTTTTGCAGTGCTTCGCAGCAGTCATATTGAAATATAGGCTTGTGAGATCCCCCACGCTGACTCTTGCTCTAGCACTATAACTAGCACGCTGACTCGAGCTTATTTAGGATTCCCTGACCCTTTTTTTAGATTCTTCCGTGGGACTTTCAAAAATAGAACCCGGCTTACTCTATTACCTTACTTATGAGATTTTCTATCCCATTGGCTGACTCATTACTGGCTTAGAGGTTAGAACGTTAGAGAGGGGATTCCTATCCCATCCTTATTCTATCTTTGCTTTATTTACTGCTTACGGATACAAGACTAAGGAAGAGAACCTGGTTTTAGGGTTGGATTACTAACTAAAAGTCTGCTTACAGGGTTAGCTTACTACGCTGGGTATACTGGATTAGCCGGTTTGTCAGCGGCTTAAAAGAACCTTCCTTCCTTTCTTTTTCCCGTTGGAATGAATTCCTCACTACTCCTTGCTGGTGAGCTTACTTCTACAGTACAACGCGGGGACTTATATATTCTATATCTTTTTGATCTCGCACTTCTAATAGAACCAGGAGACTAGCTATAGCTCTTGCGCGCTTCCCTGCTTACTCCACTTCCCTCGTGTCAGCGGGATAGAGTAGCTACGGTTGTTTGGTGTCCCAAGTTTGTACCGAGAGCGAGAGAAGAGAACTTGCTCACGCTTTCCAGGCCCTGGAGCGACTCCTGTGATTACCAAAACAAAGAAAAGGAAAAGAAGACGGATGCTTTCTTCGTTCGGCCCTCATTCCCTTCCTATCCGAAAAAGAAGGTTCTTCAAGGCAGGAAAGACTGAAAGAGGAGAGTAGTCTTACCGCTTCTCTTTCAGATCCCCAAAAAATGCTACATCCGAAGCAACTATAAGTCGATCTGCCAAACAAAACTCTCCTTAATATTAATAGAAGGGTATCACCCCAAGCTCCTTTAGAGCAAGGCTTTTCCGGCTTTACTGACTTAGCGGAATAATCAGCTCTAGCAACTCTTGGTCAAGCTGTTTTCATCTACTTATACTTAGCTTCGGTATCGTACCCAAGAGAATCTGAATCAGAAAAAGTACCTGGACCTGGATCCAAGATCACGATATCCGGAATAAGTGTTGGAGGTCGATTCGGATACCCCACCCTTATTATAGAGGAGAGTTTGGCACTTAGTTGCCCTTGGTTAGGAGGTTTACCCTCATAACATAAGGCCTTTCACTCGAAAAAAGAGGTTTTACCTATCCCACTATGTCCTTTGTTTAATACCCATTTCCAGGAAGCTCAGAGCAGGTCAGGACAGAAGAAGTCTACAAAGAAGGCAGTCCAATTTGGCGCTTTCCTTGCCTTAAGTAATACCTTTTGTTTTGTATGCTCCTTTGAAAGCCAGCAGAGTCAAGCTAGGACACATGAGTAGTATGCCTTTGACCCCGCTAGACCTAATCTATTCTTCCTTTAGAGCCAAATGCAGTACTAGGGTAAGCTTATTCAGTGATCAAGCTAGTGCCCAGTGATTTTCAATCTTGTCCCGGCCTATCCAATGCCTCTTCCTATCCAAGTGCAGTCTTAGTCTTAGAGTACGCCCCTCTAATTCCTAACTAATCTATTGAATCTCTTCCTGCTCTAGGGATACGTTTTTCTGGACTTTGATATGGGCAAGAAGGCACCATGAGCAGATCTATTTTCTAAAGGTCAAGTCAAGCCCAATTCCGTAGACTGGTAGATATGGGATCTTAGGCAGGGGCCGCTGGGGCAGGCAAAGAAAGTCAGTTTTCAAGCTCTTTCCCCTTACCACAAAAGCATCGGCAATGGGCATTCGCCCTGCAACAGCATACCCGCGTTTAGTGAAGAAAGCAAAATCCGTGTCGGGGTAAGAGGGAAACTACCTCAAAAAAGAAGGACCCTACAACTTCGGCCACTTAGAATGCTTAGCCGATTGATTGGAAAGATAGAAGAATTTCAAAAAAAGAAAGCGGTTCACCTTCTACGACTAAGCGATACACCAATGGGGATACAACTGGGACAAGATTCACTCCCCCCGATGCCACCACTTCTCCTTAGGGATAAGTTGAGCTTAGTGATGAGGATGATTCGTGTGCCCAAGACATAGAGACAGACGGACTGGCATGCGAGACGGATTGGTTACCGCCTTCGAAAGCTAATCGACTGATTCGAATAGCAGACATAAAAGGAAAGTCAGAGAAGAAGCAAGAGTCTAAAGTGAGACACAAAGGGGGGGTTTCCCCCCTCCCGGAAAGAAGGACTAAAGGAAAATGACTTGCTTCAGGGAAAGCAGCTACAACAAATCAAATTCCAAGCAAGATTCTTTATCTCGCTCCCGACACAGGCCCAGTCATATATATAGTTAGGCTTCTTAGTAAGCGTAGGACTGATACGAAAAAAAAAGATTATCAACTGTAAAATAGACTTACTGGCTCATTGGCTCTATCCCTTTCTTCCGCAATTCATAAGCAAGGACTTCCCCCTCCTGTGGAAATATATGCCCTCGAGCCAAATTTTTTTACCGAGTTCCCTCTCGCTTTAGCTCGAGCAATTTCATCCCTCTCGGCTGACACGCTGCTCGGGATCAAAAAGAATAAAAAAGTGAGGAACGAGATTCCCTAGAAATAAGAAATTTTATTTGACCGAAGATAATTGCGTTTTTTCAATAGAGACTTGAATCGCAAACTGAATGATGGGGCATAGGTAGACTAGCAGACAGCAAAAGGGATTACCGAGTCGAATGATGAGATGTACCAATTTGAATCCTTAAGAAATGCTTACGGAGTGGAAACCTAGGACGGCTTAGACCACTGGAAGGCTTACAACAAAAGATGGATATTAGGAAGATAAAATCAGACTCGTAGGAAGGAATCTCCATTAGATAGGTGAGTGAATGAGCAGACACACAACCTTTTCACTCCCCAAAAAAAGAAGAAATCAAAATCATTCCCTTGATCCGGGAAAGCTCTTAACCAGCAAGCAAAAAGAAGTGAACCGGACTCATTCTCCCGTGCTCTAGCAATTGCGCTCCCTAGACCTCAAAACAAGAGGGGAAAGAAAGAACTGAAGGGCTGGACGACCTGATAGCGCGGGCTACGGGATGTAGTACTTTCAATACGGATGTAGGGATAGACGGAAAAAGAAGTAAAGTCCCCTCTCCTGGGGCGGGTTTCTTTATTTGAATTCCCTGAGGGCCGAATCGAAGACTCGAAGGCTAATGGAAACCATACCACAAAAAAAGACCGGAAATGGTGTTAGACCTTTTACGCTCGATAGCGAATACGAGACAGAGAAGGGCGGGAGAGAGAGGGGGAGAAGTTACCATTAGGGGTTCCCTATTACACTGTACCTGAAATACCATTCACTCGCTCTAACAGACAGTTGGAATGCATCGACAGCTTCGAAGACAGCAAAGACTGGAAGGCAGGCAATTTTTCTTTATATTATATGTCACTTTATTCCCTCAACAGCTGATTCAAAGAGCTAAGACCGGGTTAAGCATTCCAAAGTTCCAGTAAAGAAACTACTTAATTAAGTCAGCCGCTTCCCTTGTAGTCGTCAGCTTGTTCTTGACAGATCCGATCGGGTGTTCATAATCTGGAGTAAAAGGATTCGAACCTTTGCATGCCGGTACCAAAAACCGATGCCTTACCACTTGGCTATACTCCATACGGCCTGGTTTGGACGATAGAACGGAGAGAGGGGGAAAGGAGAAGCAGGGCTCGAAGAACGAGCCGTGCAAGAACGCGGGGATATAGCAAGTAAGCAGCAAGGTTCTCCCTTTAGCCTTTAGGACCGACTACAACAAGCTCGCGACTCTAATAGAAAGAAAGGGTAAGCTCTCTGCTCTATTTGCTTGCAATGCTATATCTATCAAACAAAGTTGGCGAACGCTTCTTTAACCTTAGACTCGTTACGCTGTTCGAATGAACTCGTTGGCTCCGCGTCCACCGAAAGTCGGTAACCTTCGTCACCGTCAGCATTTGGTACTCTCTCGATAGCTTCAATAGTTCACTGAAAGCTTTTGGTGTAATTGTAATGAACCGCAAGGTTGCAAGGTTCCCGGGAAACAATGGTTCCCTTTGTAAATGTAAAGTAGGCTTTTTGATAACTAATTAGAGTTGACATGAAATGGATCACGGAAGAAGACGTTTCCGATGAATGAATGATTCAATCCCCTCCAACTCACACGGGTTCTGCTATTGAAGGGCTTCCCACTCTTCTATGTGAGGTGGGGCGTACGTAAGAGCGGAATCTAGATAGAACGCGGAGCGCCGGCTCCCGGCCGGCGATACTTTTACCATGCTTACCAGCTCTTACCATTGCCGCCTATAGATGGGAGGTAGGCGAAGGTAGCTTGCTTCTCTTCTCTTAGGCTACCTGCACATTTTATTTTCTTCGCGAAGAAAAGGCAGCGAGCGGTTCTTCGCTTAGTAGAGCTACCGGCCGCCGGACGACGACCGCTTCTTGTTCTCGCCCAGCCGTTTCTTTTTATTAAATTCTTATTTAGAATCCTAGACTGACTTCGCTCCTCTTCCCTTTACATTTACAGGAGACCCTCTTTTTTTTTTATAGAGAGAGAAGAGAGTCAATAGTTTAGTAAGTGAAGATAATAGAAAGGAAATAGAGAAATGTTGCGAGTGGCTACGCTCCTCTAAAAAGGCATTCCAGCTTCAGAGGCAGGTGAGCCGGGTCAGGAAGGAGTTTGACTGCTGGGATAGGATCGGATCCTATTCGAAGCACTCCATCACGAAAAAGAATCTTCGGGGCAGTAGAGATAGGAGTTCCTATCTATAGGGCGGGCTTTCAAGACAGAGATGCACTACTCCATCTGGAAAGGGCTTTCCCTCGAAGGCCAGAAGGGAGTAAAAAAATCAATAGAAAAAATCCCTTCCCGGCCGACGGGACTCTACGTCTGGGTCTTATTCCATCTCAAACTCGGATTAGGAAGAGTGCCCTTTTTCTACAGATCAATCATAATAAACAATACAAGAAAAGAAATGGATTCTCCTGCCGGCGAGAAAGGAAAAAAGGGGGAGATAGGGAAGAGGAGATTAAGGATAGATAGTAACTCCACTCTATAGATAGTGGACACAGATTTAGGTTTCATTTTCCATTCTTTTCAGGTCAAAAACGCGGACTGCTGGTGGGGCTGTGCCCATTCTCCCTCTTATTCCGCTTTACAACCGGAATAAGGAACCTTAGAATTCACCCTACCTGTCGATGAAAAAATGGGATTTTAGAGACGACCACTTAGTAAACAGGAAGGGGCGTAGCTGCTCGCAACAAGCATAGTTCGGATGGTTAGGGGGAGAGGCAATGAGAATTGCAGATCTGAAAGATTTTTATGGAATGTCCTAGTCCTGCCTGAGCTTTCCGATCCACCAATCCCCTATTTCAGGGACATCTCTGTGTTAGGTAGGGCCAGGGATCTCTGATTAGTCGAATGAGCCCATCCCTCTGGCCTATCATTTATTGGTCGATCCGGCTAGCGGCTCCTGCATCTCCTGCGTATCCATGGGGGCCCTTCATACAAGTTTGCTGCTAGGAGCCCCTCTAGTCGAATTAATAATCAATAGAAGTCCCAATAGAAAGTTTACTGACCCGGCCTCGTCAATCGACGATCTACTACTACCTCTTAGTTGCAGATGCCCATGCTTTGATTCGAAAGCCCTAGCCAGTGATGAATCCCCAGTAAGATCGGAGTATGGAATTCCTCCTCCCTTCACCAGTTTGAACCCGTCCCAGCAACGAACACCTTCCTACTGCAAGGTGAGGCTCTGTCCTTCCCCTAGAATCCACTCCGGGTCGGAGGAGCAGCTAGTCCAACTTCTGGAGCAGCCGAGATATTGAACAACGAACATTTTATTGAATTCCTTGCCAAACCCTGGGATGAGAGGGAAGGTCGATTTAACTCGAATCCTGGACCTGATCTTTAATCCTACACCGGTTAATGACGCGATGGGATAAGTTTTTCTTATTTCATTTTTTCATCAATGCTGGCCCGTCCCAGTCGAGGCTCGTCCATGCCCAATCCCAATGGACAAACCTTCGATCCGCCCTTAGCTCTATAATCCACCCGTTTTACCCAGTCCCTGAAAGCCATCCTCTCCTGCGCCTAGCCCTCTTTCTCAAAAAGAGTCTTAAGTTCAGCGGCTTTCATCGTTGACGAACACCTGCGCTAATAAGACAAAGAAGTGGGGAGTCTATGCCTTGAATGAATCAGTAACAACGGATTAGTGGAATGGGGGATCAAGAGACGGATAGGATAGGGGGGAATGGCCTATCAATCATTGGTGGACCTTCCCTTGAACGGTCACGGAGCTCTCAACTGAGTTGTTTAGGTTCTGGAATTCCATCTCTAGTTGGAGGTTTCGGTTCGAAGGTTCAAAAATTGGGTGCGGGTTCATCTCTCTCGACCAGTTCAGGTTCAAAGGAAAGGGTGATCGGGGGGACCCAGACTTTAGATCTCTTCTCTATGGTAGGAGGTTTTTTTCGTATCAAGAGTGTGTTAGGGAGGCCAGGGAAGACGGATTGGATCGAGAGGCGATGCCTATGCCTCTTCTTTATCGATAGAATTCCCATCATTTGAAGTCTACGGCGAAGGAGACAAGGGCGAGGCACCGAACATGTTCTATCCTAAACCTCCATCCGTCATTAGTAATCTCAATCCGCTTTTCCTATTCACTAGTACACTGCGCGCTACAATTAGCAGCCCCTTTACTAGTAAGGGAAAACGCTAGCGCGCAACGGCTGAAAAGCCAGCAACCTGTTAGGAGTAGGGTTTTGCTTTCCCCTTATTGAGTAAGAAAGGTTTGGAACCCTATACAAACAAGGGGCTGCTTGCTGCTCGCCTCTATCTCTAAAGGGGCTTATGCACTCTACTCGCTGCCTACTCCACTCGTTATCACTAAACGACGAAGCCAAGAGCGGAAGGAGGGACTTGAACCCTCAACCTCAGCCTTGGCAAGGCTATGCTCTACCATTAAGCTATTTCCGCCAGCTACGGTAGTGGCTAAGCACTACTGAGCAATTCACGTATCACTTGATACAGACGACTTCTATTTTTCCGCCGGACCAAACTCTTGACCCCCGATCGAGCTACGAGCACGAGTAGGTAGGCGGCTAGGGGGGGGGGAGGGGCGGCTGGGCTGCCTTTTCAATCAATCTCCGGCCGCCGCTATTGGTGCGAGTTGTAAGGAATCTTGGTCTCGAGTCGAGCTGGGGCTTTTTTCATTCTCGTAACGGGAGTGAGTGCACCAAAAAACCAGACAAGTTACTCCTTCGCCTCGCAGCGGCGGCATCTTTCTTATAAGTGAAGTAATTACCTAAGGCGGCTCCTCTTATTCTACGATAATCCAAGCAGCAGCTCCACAAGTCCGCTCGGAACCGGTCGATTCCTGAGCCATTCGTTCTCCCCTCTCTGTTGGCCTTTGCCAGCCACTAGAGTAAGTAAGAGAACAAGAGACTCTTCATGAACTTCAAGAACCGCAGATTTTTACCGGAAAGTAAACCTTTGTGTCTGGCTATGTATAATGGATGTGCATAAAGAAGGCGACCAACGGAAGCTCTCCTTTTTTTTGGGGGGGAGAGAGAGGGAATAAGCTGCAGCGGCACCTCACGAACTTCTTACTGGGGCAGCACTATCCTATAGCATTTGCGAGTGTTTGAATGCACGTGTTTTGTTTTGTTTTCCTGCGCAGTTAAGAAAAAAATTGTCCCTAAGGAAACCACTTGTGTCTTTCTTGGATATGCTCAGTCCGGGTATAGATGCTATGACGTGAAATCCAAGAGACTCGATGTATCCTTGAATGTTCTCTTTAATGGGGTCGCCTCATATTTTCCTTAACCTAATTAATCAGCCCCGGGGGAGAATGGTGATGGAGATGTATTGCGGCCTTCTCCTGTTCATCAACTCGAACCTCATTCTTCTGCAGTTGATGTTACGGATCAGCCTCACTCTTCAGGCCAGCATCTTCTGCCGATTGTCAGCCTGTTCAGCTGACCTCAGAGGATTCCAATCACCCGGCACAGCATGTTTATTCTCGGCGGCGATTACAGTCTGTTTCCCCAGGTAAGACTACTCCAGAAGATCAGCAGTCTAACCTAGTTGCTTCCCTGCCAGTCGCTTTCTCAGATTCTGGATTCCTTTCTCAGGTTCGTCGATCCTCTCAAGTTTCTTTTTCTTATCTTGTTTAAGTATTTATTTCTTATCTTATGTCCCCAAACCCAAAACATCGAGCTTACCTCATGTCAGTTCAATCTTCTCATGAACCTGAATTATTTGCTGAAGCCTTCAATCATTCTTGCTGGATAAATGCTATGCAGGAAGAAATCAATGCCAAGGAAAAAAAAAAGAATAAGACTGAGTCTCATTGCCTGCAGGGAAACAAGCCATGGGCTGCAAGTGGATTTACCAAGATCAAGCATAAAGCAGATGACTCGATAGAGAAAAGCTAGATTAGTAGCTAAAGGCTTCCGTTAGGAAGTTGAGTCGAACCCCTTTATAGGGAAAACATTTGCCCCATGTTGCTAAAATGACCACCATTCGTGGCATTCTTGGAAGGGGTACACTTTCCTGCATGTTCTTTTGTTTCTTATTGTACAATTATCACATGGTTTCATAAAGTTGGTGTTCAAGGTGTTGAAGTTTCCTTTTATGAACCTTCTCCCTAGAATTGTTACGAGGAGCAAAAGAGTACTTGGCTATTTTTCTGATGAATGAGCTTGTGAATGTTGAAGATTTTATATCTAAGTAAAATATTATGTTGCAGGCAGAAGAGGCAACACAGAAGCCAGCTGTTTTATCTGCTTAAATCTATGATTTATTACCAGAATTTCATGAAAGTTAGTTCAAGCAAGAGAAAAAAGAGTTTGACTTTGACCCTTGGTGGTTGAGTTTCCATTTTTAACTAGGTTGTGTTTGGTATGAATGTAAAATATTTCTATTTTTTTTTTTTCATTTTAAAATTTATACGCAAGAAAAACTTTTTAGGGCTTGTGGTGCCAAATATATAAAAAAGAAAGTGGTTTTCTCACCTCTCCCGTTGGTCGAGCCTCGTGTTCTATTTTTGCACGGGTTTCAAAAATGACCTTGAAGGCGTGGTTGGTATCACAGCTTGAGCTATAGCTCGGTCGCTAATGTGTGTGCTTGTGTGGGTTTGTGTGTCTTTTCTTAATTTTTTTTTATTCTATTGAGAAACACCACTATACAAGTACAAAACAAACATGCAGCCAAGTTTGTTACGGATCCCCCAAGGGGCGTGTCTAACTACCTCATAGATAGCATCCACAAGACACTGAATTAGCCTAGAAATGGATGCATCTTATTTCTATCTCTCATGACCCTTTTGGTCTCCGGTTTCACTGGAAAATTGGAAGGTCACAAACCGTCCTCTACAGTTGCAAATGTGAAAGGGTGCTAAAGCAGGACCCGTGACTATGAAAAGTGATTGCTCAATCGAAACACACTAGAATAACTTCAAACACGTAGATCTGCAGATCTACGTGTATTCACAAATTCTGGTCTTCTTCAATCAGGTTCTCAACCCAATCAGGGAACTTCCAAAGACCAAACTCTTTCTTTCTGGCGGAACCTTCCGAGCTTTTTTTAGAGAAAAATCACGCTGAATTTTTGCGATATTTTGAAACAAGAAGTTTCAAAGCGGCGAAACCTCGAGAGACTTTTCACTTGTCTTCTGCGAGTCTGAGACCTTACTTCTGCGACTACTCGACTTTTTCAAGTCCTTATCTCGACAAAATCTCCTTAAAGTCTCCTCTATCTCAGAGTCTATTCTAAAAAAAAAAGAATCAACCAATAGCCCTACTATATAATAGATTGAGTTACATAGTGCCGCCCAGGTTTGGAAACGACTTTTTAGAAGTTCATATGCACGCATGCATGTGTCATCACCTCATTGGTCGGAAGTCCAAGGGGTCCATAGAATATATATTCTCTTCTAATATATATATATAATTCTAGAATTATATATATATATTAGAAGAGAGAAAGAGTAGAAACAAAGGGTACGCTCTCTAGAAGATTTGCTCGGGGCTGTTCACTTTCACTTGGTCGCCTGATATCTTGAAACCTCTTTGCTTGCGGGGGCAGGAGTAGAAACGTCTGAGAGAGCGCTTCGCGAAAGAATCGTGTGGCGTGGTGAAAGGTTTCCCGTTGGGGTTTCCGGCCCCCTTGGTCTTCACCTAATTTTGGAAGAGGGGAGATGAGTTGAGTATCCACTCTCTCTCTCGCGCCTTTCTTTTGTTCCTGTTCGTCTATTCGGGACGGGGCAGGCAGCCCACATACATAAAGAGAAGAATAGAGGGGGGGTTCCTTGATATTAAAGTGTCAAGGCGGTTGAAGAAGGCCACAAGTTGAAGCAACCGATGCTTTGGTCATTCAGTTGACTCCTTGCTGCCAGTCCGTGCTTGCTGTCATGCTGGCAAAAGCAGGGGTTTCGGCCGGTTTTACCTACTATTGGATTTGAACCAATGACTCTCGCCGTATGAAAGCGAGACTCTAACCGCTGAGTCAAGTAGGTCAAGCTGAGTCAAGTCAGAGAAAAAAAATAGACCCCTATAAGAGAAAGCCGCGCAACCAGAGTTCCCCAACCTAGTAAAGGGGGGCGGAGCGCTAAGAAAGAGAAAGCGTTATCACTATACGAAATGAAGCAGCAGCTAGCACGCTAAGATCAACCACTTGGAGAACGTGGAGCCTTTCTTTCTCGGTCGTCTGTCTTAATATAAGTGGATTCCGATTCATGCGGTCGTTCTCTACTGCATTGGTCTTTTCACTCCCCACTCTCAACCATAACAAAATGTTTCCACTATATCTCTCAGGGGTCCGAGTAAGAAAAAATTCACTTAGAACTAGGGCATACAACAATAGATCAATTCATTCAACAAGATCCGTTCGGATCGGACCAGGATGAATGGGATTGGTCTGACCTCTCGCTCAGATGTAAGACTTACGCCGCCGACAGATGTCCCATGCCACGTTTCGTGAACAGCTATGCCCGAGAATGAATGAATTGTGATATATAGCCGAATAAGTCACTGCTCTATCCCCGAATCGTCTGCTAATCAACTCTTTTTCTTCCGAGAAGAAAGAGTTGGGGAAAGAAGGAACTTTCTACTTTTGTTTCCGGTAAATCCCCAAGAGAAAAGTAAAACTATGTCTTAGACTCATATCCCTGGGCCTCACTTGCACTACTAGCCCCTGGAAAACACTAAGATGCCTTTCTTGGCCCGAAAGCAGGAAGCATTCCAACTCCAGACCTTTACGTCGGAGACTTTGAAGCAAAACTTGCACCTCCCTGTTCTCATATTATGGCATTGGCCAGACAGGGGAAAGAAGAATTTCCAGCTCTTCCCCCCCTCTTGGTAAGTTCAGCAGTCCTAAGGGCATAATCCGCTCTTCTCTTTGCGGGTGGATGTCCAGAGGGAGCTGCTAAAGCAACTGACACCGGTTAATCAATAGTACTTATATCCACATCTCTGTCCCCTTCAAATACTATGCATTATGCTCCTCGAAGCAAGGAAGTGAGAGCACCAGCGGCACCTCAACCAGCCACTGCCGCATTAGCAGTTCGCGTGAAATCAGACTAAACCAAGGTCGGCGAGGTCTTAGGTAGTAATTGAGATGCCTTCCATTCAGACAAGAGATGACGCACGCTTCACAAGGAGGCTTGGAAATGGCATACTTATTGCACCTGGCACTATCCTTAAGACATCGAATGAATGGTTGATCGTCCGAACTGGAATTCCTTTCAAACTTCAGCTCTAGTTCCGCGCAGCTTCGTTCTTTCAGAACCTTGCCTGCCTTAAGCTGATGTTATGAACTCCATGGAGGTAGAGGAAGAGAGATTAAGACAAACTATAAAGGACAGGAAAGACTAACCATACTTTCGAATAACCAGATAAGAGTTGTTTAGCAGCCATAGTTGAATCCGACTAATCCGAGAAATATAGCACTAGCACTTCGTCTTCCCTGCACTTCATCTACTCGGACCAAGGCCTCTAGGCTCCCGACCCCCAGCAGTCTTGAAAAAAATGACCCGCAGAACTACAAGGCAGCATAGGATCTCTTAGAGGCTTCGGCACGAACATAGACAACTAACAGGCATACGAAGATCTACCAGTTTCGCATAAAGATTCCGGACCGAGTAGCAATCTGGATACCTTTTTCAAAAAAGGATGGCTATACCCAGGAGCCGCTCTGGATCTTGCTCGATCTTCCTTGGCTTCGTTGCTCTTTTACACAACCATCTTCAGTCTTGACTTAGCCGGAACTTAAGTGAAAGAGAACTCAAAGGGCTGCGTCCTTGGTCAAGATGACGAGACAGGGAGAAAGGAGCGAGCCATCTATTACCTAAGTAAGAAGTTCACAGATTACGAGTCTCCTTATTCATCTATAGAGAAGACCGCTCTCACGTGGGCCACTCAGAGATTGCTTGCGCCACTACCTACTACCCGTTGATTCTAATTTCACGCATGGACCCACTCAAGTCTCTTTTCGAGAAGCCTGCGCTAACGGGAAGAACGACGAAGTGGCAGATGCTTCTGTCGGAATCTGACATCAAATTCATGACTCGAAAGGCCATCAAGGGACAGGCAGTAGCAGAATCACCCCTTCCGGCCTACGAGCCCATGCAGTTGGAGTTCTCTTTGCTGTCGGTCTTTTTAAATTACATAATGAGTTCATTTGGTAATTTAACTTATAACTGAATAGTGAATAGGTTTTTGAATAAGGGCGGAATCGATCAACTACCTTTTTTTTTATGCAATTCCCAGATAAATGGTTGAATGGGCAGACTTACGACTGAACTCTTATTGGGAGGCCTTACCTTACGACTGCTACAGGTAGCTCTATTAACTATCTGGCTATCTTTCAAGAGTGAAACTCAATCCCCTCACTACTTGCCTGTGAACCAGAGCTAATGATTGTAGATTCTCTACCATAGTAAAATTCACACCAACTTACTCTAGACAAAGATAAGATAACGATTTGGTGATTTGAATCCATATATGACTTGACTCTATCAATTCCGGAACCCTCCCAAAAGAAAGAGATTCCACTTGAGCTATTCTCGTTCTAACGACAGAAGCTGATTCAAGCATTCGTTCCGAGTCGCCAAGAGACAGAAGAGCTTATTTCAAGCATTCCCCGGAAAACTCCTTAATCATTTAACTGGGTATGAGAACTAAGAAGAAGCGGGTGACATACTTTTTCTAGTCGATCGGGATCAGAACTCTATGCCTTAAGGCTAGGCGAGTAGAGAGGTTAGCTAGTAGAGCCAGGTCAAAGTAGACCAGAAGGTGGTAATATTCTAGCTAATTGCAACACGCCACCTACACGACTCACTACATAGGTTTAAGGAAAGCAGAAGAATCCGGTTCCTCATCCCTCGATATTTATAAGGCAAGAAAGAGAAGCATTCGGGCCTCTACTCTAAAGCAAGAAAAAGTGTTCTCTTGGCCCTATAAAGACCAGTCAAGGGAATCCGGTCGGTAACAAAAGATCATCATTCATGCGCACAAGAGCTTAACGCGCACAGGAAAAGCCAAGATCTAATTAAATAGCGGTCTTCTAGTTCTAGCAAGCAGCACTTACTTTTACACTGAATACGATCACCGTAACCGTAAGAGCTGATTCGACGGCATCAATGAATGTGCTTGCTCTTCTTTTACTATTATACCTCCCTATGGGAACTGGACACAACCGATTCCTCCACCTCATCTGCACCTCAAAACAGGGCATTCTAGAGAAGCTCCTTCTGTAACAGCAGCAGTGGATTCAATAGCAATTGCGGGGGATCTTATCTTGCTAAGAGCTCCCAGACTAGAAGCGCTCATTTCTTCCATTCGCCACGTTCACGCTTTCGAGCTAACAGCACCGTCTTTGAGGACGATCACGCCCATCTCAGATGGAAAAGCTACTTACTTGGCTGATTCAACAATCGCGGATTGTCCAGCTGCCCCAGAGTTCCGAATCTGAAAGAGCTTATTTTTTCAGATCCTAAGTCAACAATCATTCCCATAGGCACAGGGGCAACCTCGCCAGACTAAGGCCAGTCTCTTTATCCCGGTTCTAGTCTAGAGAGAATTCGATTCCTACTGGCATTAACATGAAAGTGCTTACTTACCTTTGCCTGCTTTTATGCGCATCTAGAGGATTCGGTTGACTGACCCCTCCCTTTCGAACTGAATAGACCTTCTTTTCTTCCTATAGGAAACTCCCGGTCTCAGGGAAAAAAATCCTATTCCTGTCGCAGATATTGAATCTGCTGATTCGTGAACAACTGCCTATTCTATAGCAGCAGCAAGCCAGGAAAAATCCTATTATTCCTATTATCTTTACCGGGCCGGGCCTTACTAAGTCAATTTCCCGGTGATTGAACTACCCTTCCCTTAGTCCCTTAGAGTCGAGCTAACTGCAATAATGGAACTTGCAGCGGAGCGGATCAGTCCCAAACCAAAGATGTGAAAGAAGAAAAGCAAGTCTCATCCCATCCCAGAAAGAAAGTAGAACCCCAAGGCTACGAAACTAGTCCCTTCTTTCAACAGAGGGAATTCATCTCTGTTTCGCTTTCGCCTTTGGCCGCAAAGCCACTACCTACTTCTATTTCCACGTTCAAGCTGCTAGTCGAAGACCCACTATTTACTTATTTATAATAGGATAGGACCATCGGAAAGAAAGTCAAGTAGAATCCCGTGCTTTCGGGTGATTGCTCCACGCATTCAAATGCTACCCACGTGAATGCTAGTCGAATCCGTATGCCCAAACCACATAAGATAAGCTAAGCAGCTAGATCGATTCCAAACGTGTGATTAGTAGCTGATTCAGCAAAAACAAGAACGTATTCTTCTTCTATGAAGACATCTGCAGCAGATTCCCTGGCCTCGGTTGACACATTCTTTACTTGAACAACAAGAGTTAGACGGATTCTCGGCAGCTCAGAAGGTCAGGTCAGAAGTGGATTCCCTTTCTGGGGTACTTGACTAGGCCCGGAGATGGATAACTCTTATATATAATAAGATGGGCCTTGAGCCTGCTTCATCGCCTTGACTTGATTCTTTTAATTCTAAGTAAAAGTAAGGACTTTGCTTTGCCGGGGAAGAACTCCGAATGAATACCTTTCGCCTGTGATTTGATGCCCTGATCCAATGGCTTCATGCCCAAGGGGAGCTCACTTTTTTTTTATGATTTCACTAGCCGTCGTAGAAGGGAAATCCGATCTATGCCCAAATCACGGGGTTGGATGCAAGTGGCACGATTGAAATTAGAATTCTTAAGGCAATCGGCATTAACAGGCGAGAAAGAGGCTATCTCCAAGAAAAAATCCCAGAGGGAAAGAGATTCGGATTAAGCGAGTGAAGTCACCTGAGGCTGAGGAGCAGTCCGATGTGATCTTAGAGCTATTGACTGCCATCCCTAGTGGTAGCATGGTTTGAATAAAGACTTTCCTTCTGAGATGGGAAACCTTACAAGAGAACTTTCTCACTTATTGACCTATAATCTGAGGTTAGCCTTACCTCCTTCGGACCCTTACTTACCTGACAAGACAACTATCAATAACTAGCAGAGGACGGACTGCCTTTGAAGCCGGTATTGTTTATATACATGATACTTTCTAATAACAACTCGCTATCCGTGCTTCCTTTCTATCACTACTCAAATTTTGAACTCCCTCCCTTGCTTCGGGCTGTGTTTCTATTCATGATTACAGGAGAAGATATTCTTTGCTTCGGGCTGTGTTTATGAACTTTATTACTTAAGTATCACAAAACACTTTCTGCTGGATTGGATGGAATAAAGGAGATTACTTGGGATCTCTATTCCCAAAGCTCCAGCTACTCTAACAGCCAGAAGCCATAAGGAAGGAAAGCATTATGGATTGCTTGAAGAAGCGAGCATTCCGTATCCTGTCTTTCTTTTCTTCCTTTACCTGGTAAACTACTATAACGTAAGCAGCAACGCGTCAGGTTGTTGATAGGTGCCTATAAACTACTAAAAAGTAAGCAGCAAGTGTAGTCTAAGTAAGAGCCAGGGCTATTAAAGCATATCCTATTTCATCTCCAGTTAAAAGCTAAGCCAGACAAAGGGAGATCTATTTCATAAAGAGATTAATTGATTGCCTTAGCCGCCGTATAACGCTCAGCCTCGCTCCTTTCGTCTCGTCTTCTGGTGCAAATAGCATTTGGGAGAGAGTGTTGGCCTTATGGCGAAGTATGTGCGGGGGGACTCAACGTACAGCAATAGCTCTCCTGAAGATGGAGACAGAGGGTATATGGGATGGAGTAGAGCATGCCAGGTGAAGAAGGTGCTAACATACGGGAACAATAGGCCTTCTTTGAAGTCGTTAATTACTGAATATCAAATGTAACTTTGTCTTTCGAACTCTTAAAACTCACTTTCTTAAGCGTAAAGCGCAGATGAAAGGAAGAAGGAAGCTTCAGAGCTGGAAAGGCTTAATAATAATAAGCACATCTCCAGTAGTACACTTAGCTTACACCTTATGTCAACTTTCACATGAATTTGAAGCACATTTTTACGAAAAAGTCTTTATTTATATTAACATTAAATATTAAATTAAGTAGACAACATTTTACACTAGGGGGTTTTACCATACCATACATGCAAACATAACAAAGAAAACCAAACAAAGCTAGTTAGCATAGATAGGAGTCTATCTCCAGTAAGCACCGGAGTAGATCCCCACTAAAAAAAGACACAGAACACCATACATGAAAACACACTACTTTGCGTCTACAGACACTTATTTAAACCTTCTAAAAGAGGACTCTTTTAGTCTCCTTGTCCCCCGCGGATGCTGGAGGCCGCATTGACAATATGAAATTGTTGCTCTCGGAGGAGGGCCTCCCTTTGTTCTTCTAAAGAATGAATGGTATCCTGGATATCTTGTATCCTTTTTTCCACGATCTGCGGATCGGCAGCAGGCACGTGCTCCAAGAAGGCAGCCAGGATTCGCTGCTGCGCCTGCTTCGCGTTCTCTACAGCTTGAATTGCTTGATCAATTTGAGAAAGTATTGCAGCGCGAGCTGGCTCCATATCTCCCTTTGCTTTGCCAAATAGAGCTGAAACAAGCTTCTATTTATAGGCCTTTCCAGCCCTTAACTCTTTCTTCTTATTAGTTATAAAGGTAGTCTTAGTTCCGTAAGTAAGATGGTTCAACCCTGGCTTTTCATGAATATGGAACCACATCTACTCTATTTTAGTGCGCTGAAAGATTCTCCCCGTTGAGTACGAACCACCAAAAAGAGCGAATAGTCCTTTTTTTTCGCGGGTATCGCCACGCGGCTTAATCCCGATCACTCCCTGGAGGCAATAATAGAGCGAATCCGTCAGAGAGTTATTAATCACGAGCTGCCAAAGCCCCTTTCTTAAGAGATAGAGCAATCCTTACTCGACAGCTCAAAGCTGACCAGTACAAAACCATGTGATCTTTCCCCGTTTACGTACCCCGCGTGCTTCGTCGTACCCTGCCTACTCGTCTTTCACCGGCCTATTTGTACCCAGCTACAATCTATTCCCTTAGGCCCCTCGGCCAATCCTCACTCGACAGCTCAAAAGTCGTTCACGTCCTCCACTGGCCTCGTCGTACCCTTTTCAGCGGGTTCACTGTGCTTATTTGTATTCCTTTGTACTCGTCTACATCATGGACTCCCCTCGGCCAATCCTCACTCGACAGCCTAGTCCTTGCTTAGAAAAAAGATGTTTGACTGAACCTATCTCTTGATTGATCTGACCAGACGCTTGCTTTTTCCCGCGTGCTTGTTCTATTGAGATTATTTCGACAACTATTGATTTTGAGCCAATCAGGTATCACCGCCTGTCAAGCCTGCTTTCTTCGATTAAGGCCCTTCTGTGGGCTTTGCTTTAATCGAGGTTTCATCGAAACAGGCCCGAGTCTTCATTTGTAGGACTTTGTGGGATGGGCCCGCGCATGTAGGCTTGGGTCTTCTTAACGTGCGTCATTTGACGACTCAGTACATGGATGTCACGAGTCCATTGGCATAGGCTTAGGCCTATTTCGTAAGTGGGCAGTCTTTGGCAGGCCTGGAGATTTAGTTAAGGGGAGTAGAGGTCTAAAGCCCATGTTACACGGGTCGTGCACACTTCATTGGTACCGGGCCCGTTTCGTGAGGGCCACGCCCATATGCATAAGGCCTATTTTTTCTTCATTTTTCTTTTTTTGTTAACAATATGAAGAAAAGACATCAGGTTTGGTCTTGGAACGCCATGCTAACACCATGCTTAGAAAACCAGGCTAGGACCAATCTTAAAGCATCATGCCATGGGTGCGGTCATGGCTTCAAAGCCGGCTACATTCTTTCTCCGAGAAGCCAGTTATGGAGCATAGCCAAACCTCGCGAGGAAAGCGGGTCGGGGACGACGTTTCAAAGCTGTCAAGTAAAGAACCTGCAGGAAGAGGGTGATGGGAGCCTTGTTCGCTATCAGGCTTGGTGATGTTTCGGAATCCAAAGTGGATGGCACAGTAGTAGAGATTAAGCTAAAAGCATTACTCTCCCATCTCCATCATGATAGAAAATGGACGGCATGAGTGACAAAAGATTGGTCCTTGTGGTGAAATGTCAGACCGTGGGTGCTTCTCGGGTGCTGAAATCACACAACAGCAACAGTCCCTGCCATAAGCCCTGCAACGGTTACATCTGATGGGAAAATCCACCATGAGCATTAGCCTTAACGAGCCCAAGGTTGCTCGGAAAACCTCAGCAAAGAAAATGGGTTGTAGGAGTAAGGCGCAGACGAAAAGTTGTGTTCTCTACGGATGAAACCTCATGGAAGCCAAGAGAAAAGGAGCAGCGGCACGAGGTCTAGAACTGTTGCAATTCTCGTCATTCGACAGGAGAGACCAAGAACTTAAAGGGTTTGCATGTTAAAAAAAAACGAAAGGGCTCTTCGCATGGGTATTCTAGAGCATGAGGAGACTCTCATGGGCTTGGCCACACTTTGCATACATGTTTTTAAGGCATCTCAAGTACACCAATTAGTAGGTATGAGAGGATTAATGTCGGATCCACAAGGACAATATAAAATATAGGATTAAGGGAATCGTAGATTGTATAATCTACAGAACGCTATTTTAGAACAAAAGGTAATGCTAATTGAACGGTGTGATAAGCTACTAGTTCTTCAACCGAAAAATAGAGTAGAATAATGGACTGCAAAGGCAGGCTAGCCACCCCGGAAAGCACCAAAGGAAATATATTGATCTGAAGGAAAGCTACTCCTACCTAATAGCAAGATAGAGGTCTTAGCCCAATATAGACGAAAGATTCAATCAGTAGTCTTTTCCCCCTCTCCCCTAACCATCCGAACTATGCTTGTTGCGAGCTTCCTCCTCTCCTCTATAGCCCGTGATAAATAAGGAGCAAATAGGGTCTCCTGTAAAGGTACGAGGAGCGAAGGATGTTTTAAATGAAAAATATTTCCACGTGGACATTACTCCGCTCTTCTTGCTCCACCAATAAGCTCCCGTAGCAATAGTAGCCTCTG
>CANYLF010217148.1:0-12923 GCA_948193215.1 Bocquillonia castaneifolia
AACTATCTTACTTGAACTACCACCACCCATACACTCATGAACTTTTGTTTTACCTTTCACATCTATAATTGGATTGGACCTACCATTTTCATCCTCACCAGAAGTACCTTTTCCTTTCCCATCTCCATTGTCATCAAGTTCCTCTATCACTACACCCCTTCTAAACGTAAATGTAGGATTTAACATTGCTTCTACTTCATCATTAGTTATATGTTTGACATAAACATCAACCTCTCCAATTTCAGGATCACTACCACAGAATGCCATTTCAGCAACACTTTTATCATTCTCCAACACCTTTAAGTGAGTAGGAAATAGTCCATTATATGGTTTCCAATAGTACATCATCACACCCTCATATCCTAATTCTTTAACCCAACTATCTATGGTAACCAATGCTATTTTATCCACTTCAACAACCTTCTCTACCATAATACCATCAATATACCTAAATTCACCAAACCAACCACCATGACGCATATTTAGATAAAAATGAGTTTGACGATAATCAACTATAGAAAAAAAAAAAGAAAATACTACATATCAGAACATGAAACATTTACGAACCCTATCAATTAGCACAATCAGAATTTAAAATTCCAGCAGTTTTGATTAAAATATCAGAAATTCAAATCCCAACAACATTAACAATTATCAGCCCTTATTTTAAGCCCTAATGCATACTTTAAGTAACTAATATTCTCTTAACATACTAAACAACTTTAAAGATTAAAAAAGTTGGGGGTTTTTTTAATACCAGGGTCAACATCTGCCATCTTTATGTCTGTGTGGTCCCCACCTTCTCTTTGTCATTTTCCACTTTAACCCCACCACTTAGTATCTGTCGACAATATAAAACCTCTGTTGAAGCCATTGATAACATATTACAAACAAAGTTTTATATTTTAGGAATTTTCCATTACTGTATATATGCTTTCTTTTCAAACAAAAGTCATGTTTTATGTACCTACCTTTAGTTCAGGTATATTTCTTCTTCTTTCAAATCGTTTTCCATAACAGAGATAAGATTTCCAACAGAAAAGAGATGACGATTGAACAGAATGGCACGGAGATGAGTTTTTGAACGTTGAACAGTGAATGAATGTTAGGGTTCAGATGGTTTTCATAGAAAAATGAGAGAGAAATTGTTAAAGAAAATAAAAAAAAAAGGAGAGAAGAAGTAAGAGAGAGAAGCTGAAGAGTTAAGTCTAATGGTAAAAAAAAAAGAGACTTACCCTCAGTTGGTGTGGCTTACACCTGTCAGAAAAGCTAACGTGTAAAGTGCCAACGCAGCACAAGTTAACGTTGATTGGAGAAAACTGACGGCAAGGGGTTTTTTGTTACAAAAATCAAAGATTCTGGGGTTTTTTGTTACAAAATAAACTTTAAATACCGTATAGTTACAAACCCCAAACTTAAAGGACCGTTGGAGAAATTAAGCCCATCAAGAAATATATCCTGCTCCCTCGGATCTAACTCGTCATAACTTATTTTTAAGATTTTCTGTATATCTGATTTCTGGGAATTTTTTTTAATTTTTTCAACACAATTTCCCATTCTTCAAGGGACCTGCTGCACAATATTGGACCCAAGACTTTAAGAGCTAATGGAACACCTTTAGCATAATGTACTAGCCTCTTTGACAACTCTTCATAATCCTTCGGACAATGCTTCTGTTTAAAAGCCTTCATAGAAAACAACTGGAGAGACTCGATGTAATCTAATCCATCAATCTTATGTATTACATCAACACCATTCAATACTTGTTTATCTCTGCTTGTTATGATGATTCTACTTCCTGGACCGAATATTGTCACTTAAACCTAAAGCTTCTAACTGGTTTTGATTGCTGATATCATCGAGAACGACGAGAACCTTCTTTCTGCTGAGTGAATCCTTGACAAAATACGGCAGGACATGAAGCATTTTAATAGTTGAAGAATTATTATCATTTCCTAAAAGCTCAGAACAAAAACTTTGTCGTAAATTAACTGGTCCATACTTCTCTGCTTTTTCTCTAACATTACGACAGAAGCAACAGCAATCAAATTGATCGCAAAATTGAACATATACAAGTTCGGCAATTGTTGTTTTACTGATGCCGCCCATCCCCCATATGCCAATAGAACGAACATTGCTTGCTCCAATGCATAAACTTGATATAATTTGCATAATATGTGTACTTGTCCCAACTAAGCCGGCAGAAACAGTATAGGAGATGTAGTATAATTTCTTCATAATTTGGTTTGCAACTTCCTCGCATAACTCGGATTCATGCCTGCGGGAACCAGTCTAAATGACCAAAAGAAAGAAAGAACCTTCATTTGGAGTTTGAAAAACTTTAGCTTTCAGTTTTCAGACATTGGAATTCTTTTTAATAGTTTCCGGTTTAGCGGTATGAATCATATGTTTCATTTTGAATTTTTGATATATGAATCTAATTTGTTCTATTTTGATACCAAACTCTATTTTATTTCAATCTAAGGTAGCAATTAAATTTACGATAAAATTAATTGACATGACAACTAGCTGTTGGTATAATATTTCACCGAAAGCACTAAAAAATCTTTGGAAATCCTAGTTTTTTCAATTCAGCTCAATGAATCTTAATAAACTTATATGTTTTTTTTTTGGATATTAGTTGTAATATTTAATTGTATTCCCATTACGCATATTTATCTAATATGTGGTTTAAATAATTATTTGTTGTGTTTGATAAAGTTCAAGTGAAACTAAAACACTTAAATACAATATATGTGGACATTGTTATAGAGTTAATGGTTAAGTGGGACTCTTTAACTCTGATTGCAAATAATTATATATGTTATTTTGTACGTAGAATAATATACTCTCATATTCTCTCTCATTCACGGTATAGAGAGTTAATTATATTTTCTCTAGATTTAAATCTTAGTGTTACCACCTGAAAACCTTGGGATTTAGAGTGTGTAGAACAGTGGGAGACTCTAGTCGCCATACCACAAGAGAAAGGTCATCATCTACTGTGATCGTGATCAAGGGAGATGTTTCTACAAATCAAATACGGGTGTTTGAGTGGACTGCAATTACAAGCTAGATGATCCTAAAAATTGATTCAGTCAATTATACGGGTAAATCTATTAAACCCTATATTTAATTTTATAACAGTGGTATGACAGCTTGATTGCTTGTTTTTCGTCCTTTGATATATACTGTATTTTTGATGATATTATATGGGAGTGATTATATGGATGCGATTGGTACATAATAACATATATTTTTTTTAGGGATCGGAGGGTTTCATATAATTTTTAGTGAAATCATCAAGTCTGCAATCTTGTTTATTAATGAATACAATCTGACGAGAATTTATGTTCACTGATGCAAAGTGTGTGTGTGTCTCTATATATATATACACACATGAAGAAACATTATTTATGGTAATTCCCATTTTTTTTCGAGTCAAATATACTAGTGCATGTGCCCATATATATCCGTTTCATTTTTTTTTTGTTTTACTATCCATTAGCGTGCATTATTTATTGTACAGTCCCATATATATATTTCAAAGTTTTTTTGGTGGAAAGAAATCATGTGCTTGGTTATCATATTTTTCGCCCAGAATATTTATGACACTGAAATTTAAATTTCATTATTTTTTTTGTAAAACACTAGCTTTTTGGTAATTGATTTTTTTATTTGTGCACTGGGAAACAAAATCATCCATTTCATTTTTTTGTCTTCTTCTGCTTGTGAATGGAATGGCCCTGTACATGCATAGTCGCTACTAATAATTTTAGCTGTTGTATATTCATGGCCAAGATTGTTATTCGGCAGAATTGTATAATATGGACTTGGACATCATTCTTTTATATGACCAAAATTATGTCCGTGATATCTAATTCCTTTTGTGCATGATTTGATTTGGTCATTTAATTTTTTGTTCATATATTTTTTCTGTAGCGATTACAAACTATTTTTTTGTAATTCTTTTTAATAATATATTAAATTCTTCATATGGGAGAATTTATGCTTCATTTATTGTTTTTGTGTTAATATTTTTTAAATTGCATGATAATAGTCAATTATTGAGTTTATATGAGATTCAATTTTATATTGGTGGATATATGAATCTTCTAAGTTTTATTTTTGTTCTTGATCAATTGAAAATGATTTTTAGACTTACATGTTAGGAGCTGATTATTTGCTATTAATATTTTTTCGATCCAAGTGTGTAGGAAAGATTTTATTTTTGATTGAAGTCAGGAATAAAAATTGATGATATTGTGCCTAATTTAATTATGATATGTGTAGTGTCATTGCAGACAATGAGGTTTTGCCTCAGAGCCAAAGCCATGAATAGCAACTGTGGCACTATGTGTTCAGCTGTGAGGCTGAAGTGGTAGTCGCCACCCAAACCGGCATCAGGAGTGTCTTACAAGGTGTACATTCCAATTCCTCTCAAGAATATGAAGGATGCATAGACCCCAAAGATTCAAGGATCGGACTTATCAATTCGTAGACGTGATTCTTTACCTAATACTCCTAGTATTATGCCAACCTTCATTCCTTCTAACAAAGCAATAAAACACATAGCAATTTATAACCTACATTTTACATATATACATGCAATGGTGAGTTTCTAATGACAAACAAGAGTTAATTTTAAAGATTACCAACCATCATTAAAGTCAATTTACATACAAAAGAGCCATAACAGGCACATAACACACCAACACAACAATACAACCTAGGGTTTCTACCGTTTTGGACCTAAAGTGATTACAAAATAGCATTATTTAACCAATTACATACATAAACAAACCTAAATAATTACCAAAGAAGATTCAGATGCTTACCTTGTCACGACATTCCACATGAAAGCTACTAGATACTCATTTACAAACTTGCAAAACCACATATTTTGACAAAACAGAACCCCGGGAAGCTGAAGAAGTAGCAACGCCACTTCAGGGACTGGCGTTTGGGCCCAACGCCACTTACCCACAGGCGTTTGGGCCCAACGACACTTACCCACAGGCGTTTGGGCCCAATGTCACTCCTGCTTGTTGCGTTGGTGACTAGGTAGAGAAAGGAAGATGCATTTTGACAAAAAAAAATACGGTTTTCGGGTTTACCAAGCCTAAAAATGCACATACAGAGATGAAAATGCATAAAATAATCACCAAAACATACAAAAATGCATGAAACATGGTAAAATAACCTAGATCTAAGCATGGCATGCATAAAACACAATAAAAACACAAACTTTGTAAAGAAAACATTCAAAGACTCGACCTTTATACATAAACATGCAAAAGATGAAACTTTCTTACCAAATATGCACAAAGACACAAGCTTTATGAATGAAACATTATAGCAATGCCATTAACATAAGAAAAAAGAAACAACTTTAAACATCAAAACACTAAAAAATGACAACTTTTAATGCTAAAAGATGAAAAAAAATAACTTTCATGCTTAAAACTCAAAAAGAAACAATTTTTACGTATTTAAAACAAGTTCATGACAATAAAATGATTTAGATCTGAAATATAATACACTAAAACATTCAAAGAAAACAACTTTTCATAACAAAACATAAAAAAGTACAATCTTTGTGCATTAAAACTCAAAAGACATGATTTTTAGGCAAAAGAAGCAAACTTTATCAACAAGAAACGATTTTTTTTTTCAATTAAACATACAAAGAAAAGATTTTTGCGTATGAAAACATGTTAACAAGATCTAATAATGTAGATCGGGTATAAAACACAATGAAACATGCAAAAAGATGCGACTTTAAACAATCATAAAGCATGAACATGGCTTAAAACAATATTTTAACAAAAGAAACATGCAAAAACATTAATGAAACATGCAAACAGAAAATTACAGCAACATAGCATCACAATTAACATGTTCATGACATGCAAATCATAAAAAGATGCATAGAAACAATGAAAAACACAAAGAAAAGTAGCTTACGTTTCAAGGAATTGGCTTAGAAGCGCTTGATAACCCTCAGATATTGTTTACGTGACTTTTGTGTTGCTTTTTATTGATTAAAGGTTTCTGGAATTTGCTTCAATGGATTAAGAACTCTTTGAATGCAAAAGATGCAAGCTTTTATTTGTTTTTTTGTGTTTGTAATGTGAAAAGTGTAATGTCTCTTGGCAATCAAGTGAATTCAGAGCTTTGATATAGAAAACCAAACCCTAAATTCATGTGAACAGCTGCTTTCCCCCAAAAACCTAGTTTTAGACCGGTATTTATAGCCAAGTTAGCTTAAAACTTAAGCTAGGGCTACCACAATCAGTTTCCTACTAAAATTCAATGACTTGAGCCTAAAGCAAAGGATTTTTTGGACAAAAATAGCCCTTCAGGACTTTGGGATGTGTGTACGACTCGTACGGGCCATTCCGGGCTGAAACAGCCTGAAAACGGGCTTTTTACAATTGAAAAGGACTGATTGGTGTTGGGGGCCCAATGACAGTCATATGTGTGGCATTTGGCCCAACTCCACTGGGAAGAGTGGCGTTGGGCCCAATTCCACTCTTCAGAGTGTCATTGGGCCCTTTTGGGCATCCAAACGTTTGATTTTGCAAAAACTTAAAACTGAGAAAATGTGAGGAATGGCATCAACTACCAACTAGTAAAATTTCAAGTAATTTGGACTCATGTAATTAAATATATGATGAAAACCATCTGAAAAATGCATCGTTTATGCTCAAAACCGGATTTTGGAGAAAAACATGCTATGCAAGCTTAGAAAAAACTTAAAGTGAAGCAAATATGATCTCTGAAAAGCAACATCAACTTAATTCATGCTACTTAGAACATGAACGATCATCACTAGGCCTCCAAGCCACTTCCGTATTCCTGTGTCAAAAATTAGGTGTTAACAGTTTACCCCCGTTTTGTCGGAGGTTTGTTGTATTATCCAATAATATGGAAAATGAAGACAAAGCCAAAAAACTTAATTTTTGAAAAGAATTAAGTACCTTGACTTCGACGTGCGAAGCTTAACCTTGGACCTTGGCTGCCTTGGTGTAACTCCACGAGGATTCACCTGACTGGGTTCTTAGGGTTTTTAGGAATTTGATCTCGGACCTCAGCTACCTCGACCAACTCCATGGGGAAATATGAAATTTAGAATTAGAATACTATCCAAGTGAAAAAAATTGGAATGCTATCCAGGTGAAAGAATTGGAATACTATCCAGAAGAAGAATTGGAATACTATCCAGATGAAGAATTCGAAAAGTATCCAGATGTAGGAATCCTATCCTGGCTCAAGGGTTAGAATACTATCCAGATGCTGGAATCCTATCTTGGATTGGGAATCGGAATACTATCCAAACACAGGAATCCTATCTTGGCTTGAGAAGTGGAATATTATCCAAATGCAGGAATCCTATCCTAGCTTAAATGCAGGAATCCTATCTTGGCTTGAGAAGTGGAATATTATCCAAATGCAGGAATGCTATCCGGGCTTAAGAGGTTGGAATACTATCCAAATGCAGGAATCCTATCCTGATTGCTCCATTGGAGACTATTTATTTACTGAGACTTAGATTCTAGCTGCCACTGGGGATGTTTCTTCCTTTACCAGAATAACTCTTATTAAGGAAATAAAATTATTCTACTTTGGGAAAAGAATTTCTTTCTTTGATGATTAATCAGAATAACTCCACTGGGGAATACAAGCTCATTTGAGAGAATTGTACTTGAAATGACTCCGCTGGGGAAAAGAAAACTCCCTCGAAATATTTTCAGCATCACTTTTACTAGGGAAAATTATCTTCTAGACATTAAATTACCATTTATATGTCCATGCTCACTCCAAATATCTTATATATTTGAAATATGAAAAGAGATCTCCGAAAAAGAAATTTTCTGTAATGTCTGTCATTTCTTTTACAATCCTCTGTCATTCTAACTGTAATTGACTATAAACCTTACTAATCCTCTAAAATTGGACATTAATTGGACTCAATTTGGCCTCATTTATGCTTAATTTTGATTTAGGACCTATTTTGCAACCAAACTTCTATACTTCTTTGAAAATTTTCTTCAAGGACCAAAGCGGTAATTTGCCAAAATGACATTAAAAGTGGCCGACTGGTCTTCATTTGACCAATGAAAATTGAAAAATTTACCCAAACTTCATTTCTCTTTCATTTCTTCATTTCTTCATTTCTTAACCAAATTAACTCAAACAAAAAGCAAAATGGTTGATAATTCGGACTTAGAACCCGTCTGGAACCTGATTAGCCACTTCCGGGTTAGAAAGGAGGTATTAAAAGCTGATTCTGGTGGAATTCAAAGAGGAGGAAGGATTTCTCCACTATCAAACGCCAGATTCAACCTCTGTGGCTCAATTGGAGATCGGGTAAGTGTCTAAACACTTTAATTTGACTGAATTTTGACTAGGCATTGTGAAATTTGTCAAAAATCAGTAAAATAAACCCAAATTGGCGGCCAACATGACTGATTGGAGCCCAATGCCACTGCCACGAGTGGCGTTGTCCCCAACTCTAGTCGTACGACTGGTGTTTGAGGTAACACCATTGTTGGGACTAGCGTTGAGCCCAGTCTCAGTCCCGGCAGTGATGTTGGACTTTGAACAGTCCCCTGATGCATGTTTTGATGATTTAATGTGTAAAAATAGACTGATATATGCAAGTTATGAATTATTTAGACATGATTTACACATTTTATGGACAAATTATGATAAAATGTGATGAAAATGGTGTTAAATGAACAATTAACGTACAAGCAATGTTGAAATAATGTTAAAATAATTTAACGATGAATATGAATGAATAAATGATTAAATACAATTATGCATGAGTGAATTTTAAATATGATTATGCATGAACGAATGTCAAATATAATTATGCATGGATGAATTTTTAATATGATTATGCACAAGTGAATGTTCTGTTGGCCTCCAAAGTTAGAAATAAAGAATGCATTAAAGAAATTAGATGGCTGAGTTAGGAAATATACCTAGTATTTATCTTGCAGGGGGATGAGACTACCTTTACCTATAATGGAAATTTCTCTAAAGTGCAAGTAGTTTGGAGAGGATTACCCTTGGGCATGCAGGCCTTAGTACTCCAGGCTGGGTTTGGCCCTTTTCTTTCTACATTTCCTGAGAATGTGGATGAGCAAGTGAGCTTTCGATGTGATCGCCGTTCCATGCAGGCCTTGATGGAGCGATGGTTTGACACTACCCACACATTCCAGTTGCCCTGTGGGGAGTATACTTATCTCCATCTTCTTTTTCTACTATCACTGGATTAGCTTGTGCTGGTGAGCGAATCTTCTGGGATGGAGGGATATACTCTGTCCATCGTGATGTTTAGAACGAGTATATCCTTCTGATGTTAGGCATGGTTCTCGGGAGGAAGAGCTCCAAGAAGCTCTATGTTGATGCATTGGCTAGACACCTTTCGAGCTACAGGCCAGAGTTTAACTGGAGTTTTGAGCAGATGGCCCGTGTCTTCATTTTGTACCTGCTAGGTAGCACTATCTTCTGTGATACAAACTCTACCATCAGCTTGCACTTCATCCTTATTCTCATGGATTTTGATGAGATGAGTAGGTATGACTGGGGCTCCCCTGGTTTGGACTATCTATACCTCTGCATGGATAGGGTTTCTCATGGTGGTACAAAGTTTTGTGGCTTCTGGCATGCCACTCATATGAGTTACTTTTCCTCTTGCTTCCCTTAGATTGCTTCACTTGCTTTATGCTTCTCTGACTCTTCCTTTGCAGGTCTGGGCTATTGAGTTGGGCTTGATTTGGTAGTTCTTCCCGCTGGAGCGTAGATATACATTCCCTGTCCTCAGACATTGGGGTTTACAATGATTGTGCATTCATGCTGCTGACGTCAATGGTCATCGCGTGTACCTCAACTCGCTGACTACTTCTAGGGTAAAACAAATGAAAACAAACTTGTTAGTTCAAAGCAATTGACATGAGTTTGAAATACTTACCTGGGTTTTTTCTTTTCCTAGCTTGACAGGGGATGGATGGATCCGATAGAGGGATTGCCCCCTTATGTCATTGCATCCTTGCCTAAGGATGATTTGAGGATTCTCCTGAAGGATCCTGGACTTAGGATGTGGTTCCTAGAAGAGAGGACTCGATGATAGTATATGACCAGTTTTTGTAGGAGGCCTCATGATCCTCCTATTGGCATGTTCTGGGGACACGAGCTGACGAACCACACTCTGGCTACAGCTCTTGATGGTTTTGAGTGTACATCCTTTCTTTCTCACTCTAAGGATTACACTTCTTTCTTGCATGCGAGGTGTCTCCTGGCTTTACCTTTGTCAGTTAGGATGCTTGTGAAGGTAAGATGCAATTTTCTCTTCATTTTTCTATTGACTGTATATTTTGGTTTCATGACTCACAATCACTTTCTTCTTTTCAAATATCTATGGGTTTTGTGACCTTTTCCAGTTCTGATGAGGATGAGGATGAGGATGTTGGAGATTCTGGAGGCTCTAATGATGATGATGACTATGCCCTCAGTCTTGGGCCAGTTGTTGCCCCCGGGCCGAGTAGGAAGACCTGTGCTTCCACTAGAGGAGCTATGCATAGTTCAGAGCCTGCGAGACCTCATCCATCCCACTATCCATTCAGCAGTTAAGGGGATGTGGTGTCAGGTCATATCATTGAGTATCTTGGGCTTTCAGTTCATCATAGGATTGTTACTGGCCTAGTTGAGCATACCTTCCGTCCTACAGCTGATCCTTCCATTTCTTATTCAGATGGATGTACTCATGTAAGTCATCTCGACATTTTTTCTTCATTTTACTCCTGTATATGGATTCTAACTCCTTTATTCATCCAGGTTCCTATTGATGAGGTCTCACGACAATCCTCATACTTTCAGGCCAACAAGGCACATCTGATAGAAACCTGTGACACATGGAGGCAGGCTCACAGCTTTTCTTGCAGGATGGTTACTGAGTGAAAGGCTCAGCTTGCACAATTAGATATTCAAGCTGAGGCAGTTGGTGGAGCTCAGACTAGTGAGCAGCATGCTGGCAGTAAGACTGAGAGTCAGCCAGCTGATGGTGATGAGGAGGACTATGAGGAGGAAGAGGAGGATGAGTAGATGTCCTTGTTTCATCATTTGAACTTGTTTTACTTCCCGAACATTGATATGTACCTGTATTCTATACACTTGATGCAAATATATGGATGTATGCATGATTGTTGGAGCATTATGTATGCATGTATGTGTGTTTCCTATACTACCATATATGCAAACTTTCTAGCTAATGCATTTATTATGCACAAGATTTTGGGGATTTATGTATGCATGCATGTCTTTTATGATTTCTAATCATGTATGTATGAAATGTTGTGCATGGAATCCTCTTAGAACCTTGAAAATCTACATCGATCATCGAATCGCCGAAAGGAATCTAGCCAGGGGCCAACGCCACTCAGGGAAGTGGCGTTTGACATTAATGCCACAGAGGGACTGGCGTTTGGTGGTAACGCCACTCTCCAATAGGCGTTGGTCCATAACGCCAGTCCTTCATTTCTTGGGCTTTTCTCCACGATTCTTCACTCTATTTTGACTCCTTTTTGAATCTGGATTTCCCCAGACTTCATGGTTTATAAATAGAACCCTCTAGGGAAACTTTAAACCATTGGAAAACACCAACCACCCTCTTCAAAAATTCAAAGATGTTCTAGAAGTCTGCCAACACTCTTAGAAAACATTTAGGAAGCATGGAAACAACAACCTGGAATTCATTAGACCAATACCACCTTGCAGAGTTTAGAGCTTTCCTGAATTTCCAGTTCATTATTAAACTCCTTCATGAGGCTGCGGATTGCTGGAGTATCAAACATCATGTCTTCTACTTCAACGGAGTTGAACTATGCCCCCTATTTGAAGAATTTGAAGGCATTCTTAACAAATTATATTGCCCTAACGCTCCCCTAGCATTGCCTTCTGCTTATAATCAAACTCCAAAGTTCCTAGCTAGTTTCTTTGGAGTAACCCTAGGTCAGATACTTCCATGTATTGAAGATCAGTCCCTCCTAACTGAACCCTTATTGGAATTGGGGAGTTCTAAACCAAAGAGTAGTAGGTCTTTGTAAAGGATCACCAGCTTCTGCCTTTTTGCCCAATTCTTACTAGTTTCTACTGAAGGCAGAGGTAATTTCCAGATTTTTCATGTTCTAGAACAAGTTGAAAGTGGCCATAACCCTTTCCCTATCATCCTAGCTGAAACCATTGTTGGTTTAGATTCCATCGAGCACACTCACTGCCTCCGAGGCAACCCATTACTACTTCAGGTATGCATCCCTTATCTCTCTTCTATGTTCCCTTTCATTGATCTTGGCTAATTCATTCCAAAACCTCTTTATCTAGATTTGGTTGAAGGATAAGCTAGGCGTATTGGTGCCCCCAGCGAACCCTATAACTTACAAGCCTCAATAGTTTCAATCTAGAGGTCATGTGCTATCTAAAGTTGAACGTGCTGCATTAGAGGTTTCTAGCGGTTGGACTAGCTTTCTTCTATCTAGGAATAAAGAGTTGATCTGTACACTACTAGATTTTTCCGGATTAGAAACAGATTTTAGAAACGAACGAAATCCGTTTCTAATTAGAAACAAATTTAGAAACGGATTTAATTTATCTGTTTCTAATTTTCTGAAATTAGAAACGGACATAAATCCGTTTCTAAATCTGTTTCTAATTTAGAAACGGATTCCGTCCGTTTCTAAAATCCATTTCTAATTTTGGCGCCAAAAAAGTAGAATCGGATTTATTAGTTTAGAAACGGATTTCAAATCCGTTTCTAAATAAAATTGGGAACTAAAATGTTATGAAATTAAAAGCGGATTTTAAATCCGTTTCTAATTTTGGCGCGAATTTGGAGTCAAAAAATTAGAAATGGATTT
>CANYLF010217184.1:0-23691 GCA_948193215.1 Bocquillonia castaneifolia
CTAAATATTATAAATAATACTATACATACAATCACACAAATGAATGATTCAATCATAGCATACAAGGCGGAGGATTGAGATAGAACACCTAACAGACTTCTACCCCAACCCTATTCGCAATAATTCACTTAAGTACATGCAGGTCCCTTTTTCCAATATATATTATCTAGCGCCCGGGAAGCCTTCACCGAGCAAGCCCCAAAATATATATGCAACTGCCGCCCGAGAAGCCCTCACCGAGCAAGCCGCAGTGCTAAAAATTTAAAAGGATTGGCACTCGGGAAGCCCTCACCAAGCAAGCCCCGTCTTGTGCTCATACCATACCACATACTTGACTCCTGTGTGCACACAGCCTGATGACACCCACCAGGTAGCTCGTCCCATAACGATCCTCCAGCCGCAAGCACAATAATCTATAGCAACATTCATAGAATATACATAGCACATATAAATGTGTGTGTGTGTGTATAATAGTAGTAGTAGTAGTAGTAGTAGTTGTTGTAGTAGTAGTAGTAGTAGTAGTAGTAATAATAATATAATGCATGTATGTTATGAATATGTATACTCTAGATGTCATGATATAGTAAAGATAAATCTAATAGCAATTCATAAGCATAAAATTAACTCACAAAATGAGTGTGCGCCTCCGTGTGCTTTTGAACTACTAGCTCTACCTCTAGTTCTACTACTCTCTACAGAATAAATATAAAAGGAATAGAATTTAGGTTAAAGACATAACCTAATTCATAATTGATTCTAGATTACTATTAAAAGATTAAAACGTACAACATCAACCTATAACTAAACACGCATTATATAACTTAATTCGTTTAATCAGATTTCACGTTTTACGAGAAAATTCTACCAAAAATTTTGTAGAACCTCCCCTGTAAAATGAACATCTCTCCACTGAAGTGGAGCCCATCCTACACAAAAACAACACTTCTATAACGACAACCAATTGTCGGGCCTACCAACTTACCCGGACTTACCAACACACAAGGACTTACCAACACACAACCATTACGGCATTAACCAATATTATCCGTATTAATATATTTATTGAACTTATCATACCATTTATTATCTATCATTATATACTTATTTAAGGTCCAAACAGTCCTTAACAGTCCGTAATTACAGTATTTTGTTATACGGCATAAACAGTCCTATTATTCAATTAATTAATTTGATTATTAAATTCATCCAATTTAATTCCAATACGAGTTAATTATAACATTTATAACATGTTTATAACATATAAAACATCCAAACAATTAAATTAGACGCGTAGCACGTAAATCGATAACTTCCATAAACTACTAATTGACTTTCGGGATTTTTAATTTAAAAATTATACATCATATGCCTATCGGGCCTTTATTAAAGTTGTTCAAAATAATTTTAGGGAATTTTAAAAAATATTTTGGACACTGTCTGAGGTGGGGCCCACAGCCACCGCAGACGGTGACACGTGGGATCCACACTCCGTCGCTTGTGGTGATCGTTTGGCCACCAAAACCACCCAGAAATGACCACCTCTCCACCATGATCCCATCCATACCTCACACGCACGTCTAGAGCCACCAGAATCTTCAGATCGAAGAAGAAAAGGCCGACGGTCAAGCTAACTCCGTACACCACCAAATCTCACCGTTCAATGTCGCGGTTTAGTCCTATCAGACCCTATACGTGTTGATGAGCTCAAATCCATGATCAATTTGAACAGACAAAGGCTAGAACATGGAGAACCGATGTTAACCCAAAACCCGAAACTTCCCAAGCTCACTCCATTCAAATCCTACGGTGAAAATTAGGGGAAAAGGTGTCAAAATGATGAGGAAGAGACAAGCTTTAAAACTATATATGGCTCATAAAAAAATGGTGGCCTGAAACGTCGCTGGTGATTGGAAATCCAAGGGGGATCTACAGTGTAATTTGAGAGAACTTTGGGGTACTGTACAAGTAATTAGGTTTTAACTTATTTCTTTCAAATGAGTCCATTTGCCGAAAATGGGTATTTTGACCAAAGTTTTTTATTTACAAATTAGTCCTTTTTCTAAATTAAATTTTATCCTCAACTCGGTTTTATTTCAAATTTTTACCATAAGTTCGGGAATATATTTTACACTTTCAAACAAAATTTTAGCTCAAACGGACATTCGTAGCTATCATTTAAATTTTTTTAAAGAATTAATCATAATTAATTAATTTTCGAATTAGAAATTAACTAAAATGAAAATTATGTGTATTACACAAATTAACTAAACTTTTGAATTATGCGGCTCATTTTTTCCCTTCCTTTTGTGCTCTACAGGACCTAACCACGAGGAAGTTGATTGGCATGGGTGAGCTCAAGGATGGCCTTTATTATTTTCGGGGAATCAATGTTTCCAAGATTTCATCAAATACTACTCATGCTACTGATGTCATTTTATGGCACAAGCGTTTTGGCCACTTACCTCTCAATAAATTATCCAAAATTAGTAATTTAAATTTTCAAGCAATGAAGGATTTTTGTTGTGATGTTTGTCATCGAGCTAAACAAGTTCATCACCCTTTTCCCATCAGTTCTATTAAAAGTTTGCATGCTTTTGATTTGATCCATTGTGATGTTTGGGGTCCTTATCCCACTCTGTCTTTGTCTGGTGCACATTATTTTTTAAGTATTGTTGATGATTTCACACGAACCACATGGGTTTACCTTACGAAAAGCAAAATTGAGGTTTTTCATCTTTTGACGTCCTTTATTACTATGATTGATACACAATTTCAATGTCAGGTGACTGAATTCACTTCACATAAATTTCAATTTTTTTATCAACAAAAAGGGATTTTGAACTAATTTTCCTGCATCTCTACACCCTAACAGAAAACATAGACACCTCTTTGAAGTTGCCAAAGCCTTAAGATTTCAAGCTGGACTTCCTATTAAATTCTGGGGTGAGTGTGTTTTAATTGCAATATATTTAATCAATTATATCTCCTCACCTCTTTTATCTGGCCGAAGTCCGTATGAAGTGTTGTTTTCTTATAAGCCTACTTATTTATATCTTCGGGTCTATGGTTTCCTATGTTATGCTTCAGTCATTCCCAGGTCCACAAACAAATTCAGTGAGCGTGCTAAACCTTGCATTTTCGTTGGGTATCCCTATGGTCAAAAAGGTTACAAAGTTTATGACTTGCAAACTCATAAACCTTTGTCTCCTGTGATGTGGTGTTCCATGAAAATATCTTTCCTTTTTAAAACCACACTACTAATATTGACTCCACTACTGTCATCCTTCTACCTTTTACTAAAACTGAAAAACAAGAGCATTCCATCATGACACATCCTCATACTGAATCTGATCACATAACTATCACCACACAAACAGACACCATGCCTCAACCCATAAATTCAGATGTTGTTGAATCTATCATTGGTTCAACCTCCATAAAATCCATAAGGCCTGATCACCCTACCCGAAATAAAATGTTGTCAGGCCACTTCAAAGACTTTCATATTGAATTACCAGGAAATGCTAAAGGTTCATCTTATGCTCATTCCACCACAACTTCTTCAGGTAGTTGCTATCCTTTGTCTCATTACCTTTCTTATTCAAAAATTTCACCACAACATGTTTGTTATCTTGCGGCCATCACTCAACATGATGAGCCTACATCTTATTTATAGGCTAATAAAGATACACATTGGGAAGAAGCAATGAAACATGAGCTTGCTGCACTTAAAAAGAATCATACTTGGACACTGGAAAAATTACCTTCGGGAAAGAAAGCGGTCGGTTGCAAGTGGGTATACAAAATCAAATACAATTCTGACAGTACCATTGAACGTCATAAAGCGTGTCTGGTGGCCAAAGGGTATACTCAAGTTGAAGGTTTAGATTACACTGAAACCTTTGCATCTGTCGCCAAACTTACTACTGTTCGCACTCTTTTGGCAATTGTTGCAGTTAAACATTGGACCCTTCACCAACTTGATGTTTATAATGCGTTTATTCTTGGCAACCTGCATGAATAAGTCTACATGAAACCTCCGCCTGGTTATTTATCCCCTGGTGATGACCGTGTGTGTCATCTTCGAAAATCTTTGTATGGCTTGAAGCAGGCGTCTAGACAATGGTTTACAAAATTTTCTATCGTAATTCTTTGATTTGGTTTCACTCAGTCCAAGGCATATAGTTCCTTGTTCTTATATTATAACGGGCCCCTATTCACTGCAATCCTTGTCTATGTAGATGATGTTGTTATTGCCACTAACAATGATCAGCATCTTGCGGCTCTTAAGAGCTATTTGCAGAAATGGTTCCCATCAAGGACCTTGGAAATCTTAAATATTTTCTTGGTCTTGAGGTTGCTCGTTCTCTTGAAGGTATTATCCTTTTGCAACGGGAATATGCCTTAGATATTTTACATGAGGCTAGATTGCTTGCTTCTAAACCATGTCATGTTCCTATTGAACAACATCATAAATTGAGTTTGGATGATAGTCCATTACTTGATAATCCCGGTTCATATCGTCGTTCAATTGGTTGCTTAATGTATTTGACCATTACATGACCTGATATTTGCTATTCTGTGCACATCTTGTCTCAATTTATGAATGCACCATGTCAAGGACATTGACAAGCTGCCTTACGTGTGTTGAGGTATCTTAAATTGGCTCCTGGTCAAGGTATTTTTCTGTCCTTCACCAGTGAGCTTTCTCTTACAGCTTATTGTGATTCAGACTGGGCTAGCTGTCCTATTACTCGGCGTTCACTTAGTGGTTATTTCATCCTTCTCGGTCACTCCACGATATCATGGAAAAGCAAGAAACATGTTATAGTTTCTCGCTCATCAGCAGAAGCCGAGTATCGATCCATGGCTGCCACTTCTTCTGAGTTAATTTGGTTACGTCAATTACTTTCAGATTTGACAATATCACCTTTCTCTCCAGTCCAAGTGTACTGTGATAACAAGGCTGCCATGCATATTGTGAACAATCCTGTCTACCATGAACGTACTAAACACATCGAAATTGACTGTCATTTTGTTCGTGAATGTATTCAGCGTGGCCTGTTGGTTTGTCGATACATAGCTACTCATTACCAGCTTGCTGATTTTTTTTTTACCAAAGCTTTAGGACGATAACAATTTCAGATCTTGCTCGGTAAGTTGGGCATTCAAAATCTTAATGCTCCAACTTGAGGGGGCGTATTGGAATATGCTTGATCCATCTTGATTTACTCCTGCATTATTGGACATTACATGATCTTCTCCATCGTTGTAGAATTTCCTTGTATTCATTGTAGACTTTCCTTATATGTATTTCCCTTATACAGTAGACTTCAACTGTGATTATGCCTGTGATTACACCTTAATTAAAGGATCCTTGTAATATTTATACGCTACCAATCAATGAAATGATTTAAGCTTTGATCAACACAAGTTTAACAATTCTATTCATAAAATAAGAGACCTTTTTTCTTTTTGCAAATTTATGTGCACATCAATTTTTTGGAAGCTTATTTTGCTCTGCAGTCTATCCCCTTGTACATGTCTGAAATGGCACCACCAGAGTTCAGAGGAGCAATAAACAATGGCTTTCAACTATGTATTGGAATTGGGGCACTCGTAGCTAACTTTTTTAACTTTGAAACTGAAAAGATCGAAGGTGGTTGGGGTTAGCGTATCTCTCTAGCAATGGCTACAATTCCTACTTTAATCCTAACAATAGGTGGACTTTTCCTCCTAGAAACACCAAACAGCTTAATTCAGCGGTTGAATGACCACCAAAAGGCTAAAGCTATGCTACAACGCATTCGAGGCACAATCGATGTCCAAGTAGAACTCGATGATCTAATTAAAGCAAGCTCAGTTTCAGCACAACATCCATTAAGGAGAATTTTTGAAAGAAAATATAGGCCGCAACTGGTGATGGCAATAGCAATACCATTTTTTCAAATAGTAACAGGTATCAATGCCATTGCATTCTATGCTCCCATACTATTCAGGACCATCGGTCTAAGTGAAAGCGTCGGCTCTGATAGTTGGGGTTGTAGGCACAGCTGCAACATTTATATCGATGCTTACAGTAGACAAGCTTGGTCGAAGAGTAATGTTAATATGTGGAGGTTTTCAAATGTTTCTGTCACAAATTGTTATAGGAGGAATAATGGCAGCTGAGCTTGGTGATCATGGAACCATAAGCAAAGGTTATGCTTATCTAGTTCTAATCATGATTTGCATTTATGTTGCTGGATTTGCATGGTCATGGGGTCCTTTAGGATGGCTGATTCCCAGTGAAATCTTCCCATTGGAGATTCGATCAGCAGGGCAAAGTATTGTGGTTGCAGTGAATTTCCTTTTCACTTTCATTGTAGCACAGACTTTTCTTACAATGCTTTGCCACTTCAAGTCTGGGCTTTTCTTCTTTTTTGGAGGATGGGTTGCAGTGATGACTGTATTTGTGTACCTTCTGTTGTCTGAATCTAAAAATATGCCAATTGAGTTAATGGATAGAGCGTGGAAAGAGCATTGGTTTTGGAAGACAATTGTAGGGGATCATTTCGATCACAATTCTAAGCAACAACAACAGGTTGGCATGAATATGAGCTAAATAAAACCCAAATTAGAAAATGCTATTGCTAAATGTATATGTTGGAAGTTGACAAGTTTGTCCTGTCCTTACTTATCATCATGTAATTCTATTTATTTTAGGTAACAAAAAATGAAAACAACTTTTCCTCTTCAAGATAAAAAAACAAAAGGATCAAACAGTGAATCAAATAAAGATCTGTTATATTTTATCAAAAATAGATTTTTGACTAGTCAATCAAAGCATGCCTTTTTAGATTTTTATTTTAAAAAAAGCAAATAGGTATAAACAAAGTAGATGAGTGATGATGAATTATTGCTTGTTTGTTATCTTTTTTTCCTTAAAAGATGGATTGGAAGTGAAGGTACTAATTTTAGGAGATATTTTAATTATGAATCTAGATATATATAAAAAAATATCTTTTTTTTTGGTTGGATATAAAAAATGGGTGAGGATTTTTGCACTCCCCATATTTATAATTGCACTCTATTTTAATTATTTTTAAAATAGAATGACAACTATAGCCTTAACTTAAATGACATTCTCATCAATAAATTTTTTCAACTTACTTTATTTATCACCTAACTTAAATAAACATTACTTTATATATAATGGATTTTATTTTGTTTTACCTCTTCGAATCATTTTCAGGGTAAAAAAATGACAAATTAATTTTCATATTCATATACTTTTACAAAAGGGTGTGGTTATTCCCACTCCATTAAGTTTAAATACACTCTATATATGTGTTTTTATGGAAAGAAAGACCTACGGATTTATGAATTAAAAAGTCATGGATGGAGTGTATTTAAACATTATGGAGTGGGAATAACCATTCCCTTTACAAAATTATCAAGATTTACATATATTTAAAATAATTTGTATATATTTTTAAAAACATCCTTATGTGTTATATATATATATATATATATATATATATATATATATATATATATTCTCCTACAGTTATTTTTTTCATCATGTACTTCTATTAATTTTTTTTACTTAAATGTAATTTATTTTTTTACAATAATTGCTTTAAACGTACTCTTTTAATTTATTTTTTAAAGAGTTGTAAATATAATTTGTAATGATTGTATTCACTTCAATTATTATATATTTTATATTATATCTATTTTATAACTAAGAATAAAAAATTAGCTAATCATTAGTATAAAATAAATTGTATAATAATATAAATATCAATTCATTTTTTTATCACAAAAGATAATTTATATGCTTTAAATAACAAATATAAAAGCATATAAAAAAATAATTATAGAAAATGCGTACAGATATTTTATCAAAAGAATATGCATATTTTTTTTATAATTTGAATGTGCAAATTTTTTTTAAATATATGCAAATCATGATAAATTTTGTAAAAGTATATGAATATGAAAATTAGTTTGTAATAATTTATCCCTTAAAAAATGATTATAAGAGGTTAAAATAAAATAAAATCCATTATATAAAGTAACATTTTATTAGTAATTAAGTGATAAATAAGGTAAGTTGAAAAAAATTTATTGATACAAAAGTCATTTAAATTAAGATTATAATTGTCATTTATTTTAAAAAAATTAAGATGAAGTGTGACTATAAATAAGAGAAGCGTAAAAATTCTCACCTTAAAAAAATATCTAACATGCTTGTTTCAGCCGGAAAAATGAATAATTATGCATAATTATAGCCAAGAATATAAAATTTATCATGGAAACAACTTATGTACCTTATTTAAAAACTGTTCAATGAGTAGACACTCATCAAAATCAAATAAGCTGTCAGTTCCTCTAATAATGTCAGCACGTAATCAAATCAATTTGGGATTCTACTAAGGCCGCCTTTGTATTTTAGTCCACACATTAATTTGTTATTCTTCATTTTCTGTTAATTAATTATAGCATAAAATACGTTACTATTCTCTAAATCAATTTGAAGTATTTTGTTAAAAATTATTTAATAGATTAAAAAATGAAATTGACAGAAAGAAACAATCGGAGAGCCGTTATATCGTTAGAAGGATCAAGAAACAAATGAAAATTACGTATAGTACTCTACACCGCAGACTATTCGCGTGTTCTTCGATTTTTAATACACGTGGCTTAAACTAATTGGATAATGACCTCAACTCATTCGCTGACTAAAAGTTAGTATGCGAAGTGAGAAAAATGTGAAATCCCCAAAAAGGACTCTCTCTCTCTGAAAAAATTAAAAAAAAAAAAAAACAAACGAATAACTTTCAACTTTTTGAACTCAAAAACTTTTCTCTGCGGAATCCGATTTTCTTTTACGCTCATCTTTCTTTCTTTATCTACGCAGCCAAACAGGTAATTTTCCTTTTTTTTTTCGTTGCGAATTAAGGTTTTTGTTTGTGATTGCTTCTTTTGATTCTCGAGTTTTTCTTTAATAAAATTATGGCGGAGTACAGGTTTATTGTTTTTTTCAAGAAATTTTGGTGGTAATTATATATGAGCTACGGCCAAAATTTTTATGATTCTTGGTATTGAATTTTTTTTTATGGGGTTGGTCTTTATGAAGTTTGTCTTTAGCTGAATTTTGACTAAAATAGGACAAATGAGTGACTTTTTTTTTATGAACTATAACATCTATTTGCTTGTTTAGAAGAGTAAATAAATTGAAAATGATTTTTTTGGCAGTATATATTTGATTTTTTTTTTTTGTTGGTGTTTTAGGATTGCAAGTACTTTTATTGTGTTTTGTTTGTCCGGTTTTAATTTCTTTCTTATGTTGTTTTTTTTTTAAATTTGTCTTATTGGAAACAGGATTTCTTTTTGTGTTAATTTTGATTTGGTATTGGATTTTGCTGTTCGAGCAATGCCTTCAGCCGGCTCACCTCACTGGCAGGAGAAGGCTACTGTATTCTTTTCTTCTTCAGGTATTTCTTTTGATGTTGTGTACATATTTTTTGTTTGAAGCTTTCTGGCCTGTCTTCTCTCTTGTTTATTGCCTTTTGTTATGGTTTGAATGCCAGGGACCAAGATCAAAGAAGCTGGGCAGTCAGCTGGTTCTCTTGTGGGTGAATTTGCAAAGGATGCAAAAGTAAATGTTTCTGATGTAGCAGACCGAGTTGGATCAGCTGTTAAAAGTCGATGGGCATTTCTTCGGGAGCCAGCAACCAGGCATGTTATGCAGGAACATTTAATCACTGCAGCTGCTACTACTGGCATGTTCCTGAGGAAGGGCATGTCTGATACAAAGGATAAAGTTGTTGTTGGGAAGACAAAAGTTGAAGAGGTAATTCTTCTAGAAATCCATATTTTCTTGTTTATAAGATACTTATTTGATTCAATTAAGATTTTGTTGTTTAAGGTGTGAGATTTATATGATTGGTATATGAATATCAGATGATTGGTACTTAATTATTTTCTGTCAAGACATGCGTGTCCTCTTCTAATTTCAATGCACTTTAGTATCAACCAAGATGTTGTTATAAATGTTTTATATAAGGGGTCGAAGGTCATAATATTTTGTTAGATTGGGGAATGAGCAAATGATGGATTGACTGTATTTAGTACTGATATCATTTCTGTTGCAAACAGTATTTGCATTAGAGAGTGAAATTTCAATCAACTGATGTTCATAATAGATAAATAACACAGGATAACATTTAAAAAAAAACTGATTCTTGATATGGATAGTCAATGGTAAAAAATGCTCATCTTTGGTCCAGTCAACTTTATACTTACAGTGTGTTTATTTAGAGTAAGGATTAATGAATAGCACATTTGGATTGTGAATTTCTCTCAGGTGGCCAAAAAGACTGCACAAAAAAGTAAGACAATTTTGACTGATATTGAAAGATGGCAGAAGGTATAAGATTTTTAGGCCGCTTTCCATTTTTATAATTTCTTTTTCCTTTTAATTTGCATGCAATGTACTCTAACTATCTCCTTTTATTTCCCATTTTCAGGGAGTTGCAACCACTGATAGTAAGTGTATTAAACTTTAAAAATATTACCTATTTAATGAATGTCTATCTTTTCTTTGTTTTATACTTTTTAATCTTCTCCCGTATCAAAGTTAAACATATTGGTAATTTGTTGGTTGGATTTGTCCAGCACGAAGTGAATTTCCCTTGTAAATTGCATACAAGTTGCTAATGTCAGGAACTAGGTGCTTGTTTGTTTTTCAAAATTAGTCTTATGGAATCTAATTTTTAGTCTGTATGTTTTGGAAAATCTTGGCCTTCATTAGTTTTGGGGGGCAGGGGGCATTCATCAGTTGACAGGTATTTGGGCTTAAGGGAAAATAGGATTTTGATATATCTTAGTGTTTGTGTTCATTGATAGTTGCTTATTACTCTTTATGCTCAGTGTTTGGAGTCCCGGTTGAAGTCGCTGTTCAAAGACAACAATCCAGCAGACCTGTTCCTCTTATTTTGGTAAAATGCGCAGATTATCTCATATTATCAGGTGCCTGATATGAGAATCAGAAAATAGATTTAAAAAAATTTACCCATTATTCAATGTAGATTTTGGACTGTTACTAATTGTTTTATCTCTTTCTTGTTAGGATTAAACTCAGTTTACTTGTTTAAAGAAGAAGGAGATAAGAAAGTTATTCAGCAATTGGTTTCTATATACAACCAAGGTATCTAGACTGTTTTCTGCCAAGATTGATCATCACTTTAATCAGCATGCCAGTGTTTTTCTGCCAAGATTGATCATCACTTTAATGAGCATGTCAGTGTTATATCTTAATGTTGTTTTGAATCTTGTTGTAGATGCCAGTGCTTCATTGCCTGAGAGCATAAATCCACTTGACGTAGCAGCTCTTGTCATGTGTTACCTTGCGAGCCTTCCTGAACCTCTAACAACATTTGAACTCTATAATGAGATTAAAGCTGCTCGTTCTAGCATACATGCAATGGGAAACATCTTGAAGAAGCTTCCTACTGTAAACTATATGACTTTGGAATTGATCACTGCACTGCTGCTCCGTGTCAGCCAGAAATCACTTCTTAACAAGGCAAATACTCTCTCTCTCTCCTCCCTACCCACTCCCCAATACTCCTGCTGCTGACTAACTGTTCTGGTGATTCACCTTGTCATTTGTTTTGTCTGTGCATGGACAAATTTGAGCTGCACCCACCTTACTGCCCCAAATAAAAAGTTACACATGCTTGCATAACAGAGGATCCATATCTGAATTGTTTTTTTTTAAATTTTTTTTAGCCCTTTTCATACCATGATGTTTTCATTTATAGATAGCAAATGAATGCTATTAATGTTTGTGTTCATTTTATTGTTTCTTCAATGGATTTGTCATACGGTGCTCTTCAGAAGCAAATTTTTTGTATTTGTAATATATATGCCCTGTTTTAAATATGCATCATACAACTCTTTCATATTTTCTATCAGGTTGCTTTTTTGTTCTACGGTCACTGCTTTGCAACATTTTTACTTGTCTTTGTATGGAACTTGACAAGTTCATGCATATGTTCACATGCTAATCATCATGATCAAATTGTTTCTTTTATATGTTGTCAACATATTTCTGCATCATGCCATGTCATTTCAGTTTTCTGGAACTTGACCTTTTGCTTGTGAGCTGTAAAACATAACTATCTAATATTATTTACTCGACAACATCCTCATAATTTTATGTACTTTGAGACAATGGATCTCCTTACACCTCGTAATAAACAGTCTATCAAATCTCCTTTCTCCTGTTTTTCTTGTTCACATTGGTTGTTGGATAAACACTGCCATGTGCGATGTAGGTGGCTGGACTTATTGGGTATTTGATAAAGTATTATTATGTTTTTCTGTCTCCTGCAGATGGACGCGCGAAGCCTTGCCATGGAAATAGCGCCTGTTGTTATGTGGCAGAAAGAGCAGAAGCCAGAATTTTACAGGCAATATTGGAGTCAAGCATCAGGAAATCTTTCCAAGAGGAACAATGATCCATCACCTACTTACAGTGAATGGGACATGCTTTCAGGTTAGTTGCATTTCAACCAATTTCTGTATTTCATAGATTAAAACGAAAACTGCAGTTCCAGTTGATCAGGTTGGAAGGGACACAGACGAGGCTTATATTTATTTCCTTTACATTAGTCGACTAGAAAAATTGATGGATTGGCTAAGCTTGTTCTATGTGATGAAAATGAATTGTTTGGTCATTCTTTTCTCTCTCTTATGGTTACAGAAGAGGGCGAAGATGCAGATGCTTCATCTGCCATTCCCTTGGATGATGGTACACCTGTGGACTTTGGTGCTATAGAAGTTGTTCAGTGCCTCATAGAACAGCACAACTCAATTTTCACAGATGCAAATGAGACGGTTTGGAGGTAACCTGACAATCTTAGAAGGCCAACCTGAATTCCTCGCACAAATTGGTATCCATACAGGCGGAGAGGTCTAATGTGATTACTTGTAATGGAATTCTAATTATAGTGCAACCACTGCTCAATAGCAGGTGTTCATGTTCTAACCAAACCTGGCACTATTGAAAGTGGTTCTGTAAATTATAGCGGTTAGAAAGCTCTCCATTCAAATTTATTAGTATTTGAAAGAGCATTGTTTTGCCTGAGGAAATGAATGAGGTGTAATGTTCAACAGTTTCTGGCTATAGAAACTCTGGTTTGCTGCTTTGTGAAATGTTCTCAGGAAATTGGTTTGTGTTTGTGACTGAATGAATGGTGCTGCAATAGAAGAAGAAGATGATTGTCCAAGAAATGATTGCCTGATGGGTTATAGCCAATGCTCTTGCTTGATGGACTTTAGACTATCTGCTACCAACGAGTTTACCGAGTTGTGGCGATTCAGTTCAATACATCTTTTCTTGACATGTTCGATTTGCTTTCATCCTGCATTTCCCCCCTCTGAACTCGAGTTAAATGGAACACGCTACAGTGATTGAATTAGTATATTGTTTGTTGTCTTCAAAATGTGGCTAATTAATTGGGATTTACTCCAGTGCTTAAATGAGCTTTTGCTGCAATCAGCATACTATAAAATTTTTATTATGTCGTTTTAAGATCTTTCGTCACTGCTACAAATGGACTTTTTATTTAATCTTTCACTCTTCTTTTTCATAAAATACTAAAACTTAAAATGGATCGTTTAGTTCCCTTAAAAAAAAACAAATTAATTGATATGAGCAATAGACTTTTTATTAGTTGACACAATCGACTGCAAGTAAAGAAATGGATCGTTTTAATCATTATGTTTCTGAAATTTGGGCCAGAAAAGTCCACGACCCGTTCACATCTGTGCCGGCCTCTTATACCAGCAAGTCAAACGTAAAAAAAAAAAAATGCAAAAACATTTTTTTGTTGAGCGGAGAAGACAACAGCTCCTTCATGGCCACCGGGAACCTCCTCACTATTCTTCTCTTTCTCTCCACATTATTATTCTCCATGGTAATTAATTAATTCGATGTGTTTCTTGTTCTTTCTTCTCAGTTCATATTCCGTATTATTTATATTTGTGTTCACTCATTAATCAAATTTGATGATCCAGGAATTTATTATTTTTGTGTTTTTCTCAATTATCAGACGATAGGAGATGGTAGTGTATGTGAAAATTCAGGACCTTATCCAATAGTAGTGAGCACATGGCCATTTAAAGAAGCTGTTAAAGCTGCTTGGAGAGCTGTAGATGTTGGGCTTTCTGCTGTTGATGCTGTTGTCGAGGGTTGTTCTGCTTGTGAGGAACTTAGATGCGATGGCACTGGTATTTTTTTTTTATTCTACTAAAGCTTTGGAATGAATTTGTCTTTTTATTATTATTTCTTTATATTGTAATGTTCATTGTTTTACCTAGTAGTACCAGTAGTTCCATGACTTCAATTAGTACTTTTGATTGCTGTGTTGTTTGAAAGAAACTTGTAGAAATAGCCTTAAGATTGTTCTTATTATTATAGGCTTTTATTGGGTGCTGATTTTTTCAGCAATTTGAATCTGGATTAAACAGTGGGTCCTGGTGGAAGTCCAGATGAGAATGGAGAAACTACAATCGATGCCTTGGTCATGAATGGGGTAACCACCTTTTTCATATTCTTTTAGTATATTTCTACTTGAATTTGAAAAATGATGTGGATAATCCAATTTTGCTAAGGATATACAATAGGTGACAATGGAGGTTGGAGCTGTTGCTGCCATGAGGTATGTGAAAGATGGTATTAGAGCAGCGAAATTAGTGATGCAGCACACGGAGCACACTTTGCTAGTTGGTGAGAAGGCATCAGCTTTTGCCATTTCAATGGGTCTTCCTGGACCTACAAACCTCAGTTCTACTGAGTCCATAGAGAAATGGACTAAATGGAAAGAGAATCATTGCCAACCTAATTTTTGGAAGAATGTTGTGCCCAGTAACGGTTGTGGTCCTTATCATCCAAAGGATGTTCTCAATGTCTATGAAGAAGACTGTTCCAAAATTAATCCAGTGGGACTTGCTGAACCAAGATCATCTCATGTCGGTTATCATAACCATGATACCATATCAATGGCTGTCATTGATCGAGTAAGTTGATGAAAAAACTGAGTTCAATTTCATTGATACACACTTACAGCATATATATTTCATGAACTAAATTACTTTTATGTGCAGATGGGGCATGTAGCTGTTGGGACATCAACTAACGGGGCGACATATAAGATACCTGGCAGGTAAACTGAATACATGGTCTATAGATAATGGGTCAAATTCATTGTTGTTTCAATTTATTCTCCAAGATTTGTGAAACTTGAATTACGGAAATAATGTTGTGCTCTTAAGATTATGCAATATACTAATATTTTCAATTCTCCATCTCTTTACTATACAAGTACAATATGGATAGTGATAGAGTCTGATTAAAGTTTCACATTTAACAACCCTGAATTTTTTGTTATCATTGCCCTTATATTAGATTTTAAGCACAAGGAGCTTTCCTTTGATTCTTTTTAGTTTTAGTTGAAGTTATCATAAGAGGAATTGAAAGAATTTGTTTAATGAATCTCCTTACCAAAATCACTTGCATCTTATGTTCTCTTTTGATTATTTAAGTTTAGGGTAACCTTTCTTAATTTGAAAGATAGTTGATCACGCACTCCTCAAGTTTTCAGTTCAGAATCATTTAGAATTTTCATGTTCATTCTGAAGAGTGAAAGTTGAGTCATTTTGACTTTCTTGTTCTTTCTGAGCCCTTAGTTAGAGTCGAGCTAACTGCAATTATGGAACTTGCAGCAGAACAGATCAGAACTTAACTGGAAGCCAATCGATTGCAACTTTTATTTTATACCCTGTCGTAAGTAACTTTATCTTTGACTGCAGAGTGGGTGATGGACCAATTGCTGGATCTTCAGCATACACTGACAATGATGTTGGTGCTTGTGGTGCAACAGGTGATGGTGACATCATGATGCGCTTCCTTCCATGGTATTATCCTAAACATCCTTGTTTCTGATTCTGTTTAATATTTAGTCCTAGTAGAATTTGGATGAAGACCATTATCTTGAAATTTATGTGTTGTTGTTTGGCTGATGATTCATATTTTCAAGAATCAGTGATTATTGAACTCTAGTAACGCCTATTCAATGTAGCAATTCAGGAAGATAAGTGAGCCTAGCTGACATGAGATATTCTCAGTTTGGACTCCCAACATGCCAGTTATATTTTTGAATAACTTCCATTTTAGTCAAGTATCTTTCTTTTTCTAATTCCAAAAATCAGCAAATTGCTTAACAATGTATTTAGGGTCTCAAATCTCTAGCAAGATTATATATAAAAGAAAAAAATACCTGAAGGATGCACTGGCCTGTCCATAGTTTCAGTCTTTAGGTTTGCTGGTAACCTAGCCAACGCCAATTTTGTTCGTTTGCTTTCTGCTTCTGAATAACCACAACTTTTTATTGTTTGACAACTGCATTAACTCTCTGATATTGCGCTCAATTGGGAGACTCATCTTTTGTGTACAATCATGTCCAACATCCCTGAACTTCTAATCTTTGTTGACTGATTTATTCATCATGCTTTTAAAACAAACTGTTGTGTGTTTTCAGTTATCAAGTTGTGGAGAGCATGAGATTAGGTATGGAACCTAGGGAAGCAGCGAAGGATGCAATATCACGAATTGCAAGAAAATTCCCAAATTTTGTGGGAGCAGTTTTTGCGATCAATAAGAATGGTGTGCATGCTGGTGCTTGTCATGGATGGACATTTCAGTATTCAGTAAGGAGTCTAGAAATGCATGATGTGGAGGTTTTCACCGTAAACCCCTAAACCTGAATTATTATAAAGAGCTACATAATTCTTATGGGGATCCAATACCTATAGTAATGTTCCAATGACATTGGTAAAAACTTACGAAAATTATTATGTGCTTTTCAATGGATTAGAGGTGCTTCCGTAGATTGTATGATTGGGAGTATATATGAACTCTTATGATATGTAAAATTGAGTTATGTCTAAAATGGCTTTTACAATGCAAAAGCTCTTAAAAGCAGCTCCGATTTCAACGTTCTTCTAACAACTCAGCAATTCTTTCTTTAATTTCATACAGTGGTTCTTTGTAACGCTTATCTCTCTCTCTGTGAAAGTCTAATTTAGTGTCTTTAGGCCACTCAACTTTGAGACTTGAAATGGATTTGATTTGGATGGTGATTTTAGGTTTAAGAGATAATTATAAATTAGTGGGTTTCTTGAGATTATTATACAAACGTGAAGAAATTAAGTTTTGAAAATCATACATGTAATGTAAATCATACATGTGATGTAGCATGCAACTTAATTGGTAAAATTTTACATATATAAATCGTTGGAATTCATCAAAACCCACCACTCATATAGGAATTGAATACGTTCAAAAATGAAATTTACCACTCATATAGGAATTGAATACGTTCAAAAATGAAATTTTAATCATTGATGGATTTTGATAATTAATGGATTTTAGATTCATTTTTCCAACCAAACAAACTTTATTTTTGAAATCAATTCAATAAAACCTTTCACATGAATTCCTCCTTACCAATACCTTAGGGGATTGCTCAAGTGATATTTTTAGTGGGTTTTTTTGAGATTAGTATACAAATATGAAGAAATTAAGTGGGTTTTGAAAAGCATAGCTGAAATTTATAACGCAACTTTTTTTTTAACGGAAAATAATTATTTAGATGCAGCTTGGTTCAACAGTTCTTGCCTTAAAATCATTGTCAATATGTTCAAAACGGCTGAGCCAAAAATTGATCGGATCCGAATATGTAGATCCGGTTCAAGCATGGAAGCGAAATGGAATCCATCTGATTGGGCCGGGTAATAGTAAAAAGGCCAATTTTACAACCCAACAAAACAACAATAATTTTCTCCTATTCTTTTCTGTTTCATATTAAAGGGCGCCATCTCTGATTAGGTGAAAATTCTATAATTTATCAAATAAAAAGGAACCTGATTTGAATGATAAAATTGTTTGATCGCATTCAAATCAGGTCGAGGTGTGATTTATCACAATAATTTTATCATTTTTTTTTATAATAGTAATAAGCAGCAATTATTCTGGCTTAGAAAATGGAAATAATAAGGAGAGATGGTGATGATGATGATACTGATAAAAATGATAATATTATTAGTAATATCAATGGAGATGATAAATCATCGGTTCATAAATCTACATTTTTGTTGGATAATGTTGGGGAAATATCACTCACTCTCAATTCTGATGGATTGTTATGGCAATTGCTTGAATCGTTTCATACTGTAAGTACCTTTCTCTTTCAATTTTGCTATTTATGCCCTAATTTCACACAATTTGTTCCTTTTTCAATTTTTCTTTTATATTTGTGTAACAGGATGAATCACTTTGTTTAGGAATTAAATTTGTTCCGAAAGTTGCAACTGAGATACAGTTTTGTGATACTTATGGTGTGGAGTTAGTTAATTTTGATTTAAGTAATGGATCAAATCACCCTAATGTCGTAAAGCATCATCGCAAATCTTTTTACTCTAAGGTTGGTTTCTTCTAATTTCAATTATATGTGAAGTGTCTATTATACTTTGAAAAAACTACATATTTCTAATAAAATTATTACAGATGCATTGGTTTACAGTGCATGGTTTCCAGAAGTCTCAGACTCAACCTTGTCTTTGGGCCTTAACTTCATACACTTTTGGTCACAAGGATTTGGAGACATGTCGCATATGGGTTAATCGAATTAAGTTTTTGCTGAAGATTCGAGATGAGAGACCGAAGAATCTTCTGGTTCGTCCTGGAATTTATTAATGTTTTATGTATATATATATATATATGTATTTTTTTTGTTTTGATAGTTTTTCAGTCGGTAAAAGATGTAAATAAACTAGTTGTAAAAATGCTTCCAGATTTTATTTGTTATTGATTAGGTTTTCATTAATCCAAGGAGTGGGAAAGGACATGGCTGTAGAACCTGGGAAACTGTGGCTCCTATATTCTCACGTGCTGAAGTAGAAACAAAGGTATTGGCATGGTTTAATGAATCTCTGAACATCTTCTTGAGTAGTGATCATTGTGATGCCAATAAGTGTGAACTGATATTTTGTTGCAATGGTCTAAGCAATGGCAGATGTCATGTAATATTCAGCTGATATGATTAAAATTTATTAACTGCTTATGCTGCTTGGATGACAGTTATTTTGTTGGCAATTATCATTTTCTTCATAAAAAGCCCATTTTCAATGACTTGATACTTGTTTTAAATTTCTCCCACAGGTGGTGGTTACACATAGGGCAGCACATGCATTTGATGTGATGACATCTCTTGCAAACAAGGAAATCAGTTCGTATGATGGCGTCATAGTTGTAGTAAGCATTATGCATCATTTCCATGCTTTGCACTTATTTTATTGTGTTTCAATATTAGCTACTAGGCAGTACCCTGTCAAGCCATTAACAGTGAGAATGGAGGAAAATATTTATGTTAATAGACTTCTTTTAGCTGGGAACTAGGGCTTGGTTGAGTTGGGATAGTTATAGATTCTAGGATCTTCGGATCAATAAATATGCAGGTTGTTGACATTATTCTCTGATCGGTGATTACTTGTTATTGCTATTTGATTTTGTTCCAGGGTGGTGATGGTTTCTTCAACGAAATCCTTAATGGGTTTCTTCTTTCCAGGCATAAAGCTCCTCATCCACCATCTCCTTCGGATTTTATTCCTTCTAATGCGAGCAAAGGCAATGTTTCGGTTCATAATTCAAATGAGGCGGTTCTTGCAGCTGGTCAGAAAAATGAAGATGATTCCCCTCTTATTTCAAGTCATGTATGTAACGGATCAGGATTAGGAAATTTTGGTATGTACCATATTGACTGTTATTTAATATAACAGAATAGCTAGATCTGAGTGGTAGTTTTAGCAAAGCGTAAATCTGATGGATTTATGCTTGCATCTCAAATTGCAGGATCTGAAGATGGTCCTCACAACACAGGTTAGTAAGCTTCACTCTTACAAACTAAGCATTTATGACAAGGTAATTCATAATTATGTGTTTCATATGAATTGGCAATTTAATAATTATTCTTGTACTTCTCTGGCAACCAGCAGATGAAGATCTTGAGTTTCCTAATCTCAGAGAGAAGTTCAGATTTGGAATTATTCCTGCTGGGTCAACTGATTCCATTGTGATGTGGTATTTTCTTATGAGATAGTTATTTTTGTTTGAGGCATGCAACTTTTTTTCTCTAAATTGTTTTGCTAGCTAGTTATTAACACTGAGGTTTTGTGATTTGCTCATGTATTATTTATGGCAAGGCTACTGACTGGATTTTCTCAAAAAAGGAACTAGAAGAAGTTTCTAGGACATGCTTTTAGTTTGATTCTTTTAGCATTTGCAGTCCTGTAGAAAACTGTAAACTATAGGCTGTATTTTTAATTATTTTAATCAGAAGCTTAGTACATCTCAACTGTGAAAGCAAAATCCCAACACATAAGAAAGAGGCATTCTCAGTGCAAATTATTTTTTTTCTGTCCACCAGTGTTACTAAAAAGTGTAGGAATTCAGCTTTCAGCATTCAACTCAGAGCTATAGTTCTACTTGTAACTGAACATTGTATCTTTTGATAATTGGTTGTGTCAAACTAGCATGTGAAAAGCCATGACCAATTTTAATCTGTGGTCAAATAACGATCAGCTCTCATAAAGGTTTCAAATGTAAAATTACAAAAATGCCTTTTTGTTCATTTTTCTCATACCTCCATCATATCTTACCTCGATCTTTACCAAACTGTCTATAGATATAGTTTTCCTCGTCCTTCTCACTCCCTCCTATATTCTTTAATAATCATGACTTTCTTTCTCTTTCTTTCTTCTTTTGCTGCTATTCTAGCTGATATAATCTTCTATATCTATTATTTTCTGTTGCAGTACAACTGGAACGCGCGATCCTATAACATCTGCATTGCACATTGTGTTGGGTAAAAGGGTGAACCTTGATATAGCTCAAGTTGTGAGATGGAAAACATCATCTGCATCAGATATTGAACCTTGTGTGCGCTATGCAGCTTCTTTTGCTGGGTAGTTTTTCGTTTACACTAATGTATTAATTAAGAAATGATCTCACTTTTGGTTTGCTCCATGTATTTTCTTGCATATTTTTCTATTTAGGCTTTGTTTGAATGTCACTGATGTGTCTGCATTTTATATTTATGATAGATCAATTAAGGTTTTGATTGATGACTGTATCTTTTTGTCCCAAATTGTACATAAGATGCTAAATGAAATACCTTTTGCTTCAGAAGTTGGCTTAAATTGGCCACCAGTAAAAAGTGGCTTTTTATCTCTTCTTAAGTTCAAGAAATATAAGCTAAAGATTATTAAAAATCACCAAATTTCTGTCTTTCGTTCCTTTTTTTTAGCTAGTGCAGAAATCGGCATTTTTTTTTCTGTCTGGCATATCATGTGTATTGACACCATCCTCTGAATTTTCTATGCACTCCAAGATTATGATGCTTACCTCTATTTTTCTGCACTACTCCAGCTTTGGTACTTGATCTTACCTAAAAGTATAACTAGCCACATTTTGTTTTGTCCCGTATGTTTCCTCTCCATGTTTGTGTTCTTTACTAGATACCGTTCTTATTTCTGTGTTCTTTATAATGTTGGCTAGAGAATGATAGAAAGAATGAATTTGCTTTTCCTGTCGTAATATTATGATGCTTTTTGGAATTTCTTCTGAATTATCCATTCATTAATTTCAGGTATGGGTTTTATGGAGATGTTATTACAGAGAGTGAAAAATACCGCTGGATGGGCCCCAAACGTTATGATTATGCTGGAACAAAGGTGTTTTTGAGACACAGGTAATTCTTACAATGTTGTGCTTTTTTAACAACATACAACGTAATTTCATCCTTCATCTGCCTTTAGTGGCATGATATGCATACAATTGGTGTTGTGCATTACAACCTGCAGTTCTGTTCATGTCATATTCACATGGCCTTGTTTGCTTTGCTGCTTTGATCAATGTTTTTATACCATGTGCATTTGATGTCCATTATTTCTTTGCCTTTTCCTTTATTAAAATTTTCTTAATGTTGTTCAGATCGTATGAGGCAGAAGTAGCATACATAGAAACTGAATCGGGACATACAAATTCAACTGCAGGCAAAGGTAATCTACTTAGCAGAATGAGAGGAGTGTTGGGTCCTGAAAAATCAGAAAGAGCAGTTTGCCGCATAAATTGTGGTGTGTGTAACACAAAACCTGTTCACGTGCCTACAAGAAGCCCCCGTACAACACCTTATTCACGCCCTGCGGAAGGTAGATGGCAGAGATGCAAGGGGCATTTTTTGAGTGTTGGTGCTGCTATAATCTCTAACAGAAATGAAAGAGCACCTGATGGGTTGGTGGCTGATGCACACCTTTCAGATGGTTTCCTGCATCTTCTTTTGATTAAAGACTGTCCTCGCACTTTATATTTGTGGTAATCTTTAATCTCTCGTTATCTTGGTCAATATTGGTCTGGAAGTTTTGGGATTCTCTTTGGCTGGCAATGATGTTTCCTTATTTTTTCTTACTTGATATGCAGCAATATCTTGTAAGATGCTTAGTTCATATTCCTGATTGTGAACTCTCCTTTTTCATGATTCCAAAAAAAAAAAAAGCAGCTCTCCTCTTTCATTATCTTGTTCAATTCGTAATGAATTTCAATTTATTTTGTCATTGGAGCATCTCAATGCTTTTACGTGAGTAATCATGATTGAAATTTGCAGGCACCTTACCCAGCTGGCAAAGAGAGGTGGAAAGCCTCTGAATTTTGATTTTGTGGAACACCATAAGGTATGTTTCTGTGGTCCATTTCTCTCTCATGCTGTGAAAAATATCCTGATTGTTTTTTTTTTGGTTCGCAGACACCAGCTTTTACATTTACTTCTTTAGGCAATGAGAGTGTCTGGAATTTGGATGGTGAGCTCTTTCCAGCACACAAATTATCAGCACAAGTATTTCGAGGGCTTATTAGCTTATTTGCATCTGGTCCTGAAGTGTAGTAGGACTGCTTTCTGATGATTTTTGTGGTTTGTAATCAGACTATTCGATTACTGGTTTTGCATCAATCACAGATCAACTTGAGGATATGCAGAGAGCTTCACAAGCAGCCATAGTTTCAGAAGTTTTGGATCATCGTCATTGTATACTACTGTATTAGAACTGAATCGATGTTGTAACTTATGTGTAACAATGAAGAAACCGAAGGAACATGAAAGAATGAGAGAAGAAAAACAACATTTTGAATGTTGTGATTTGTAAGCTGTAAACACATACAAACGTGATCAATATGGTTAACATTATTGAGTAAAGGTTATATCATGTTTCATATTCTTGATTTCTTTGATGGGGTTTATCATCTCACCAGCATCAAAGTTAAACAGTGAATAATGCTACAGTTCAGGCTTTGACCATAACTTGACTCGGTTTTGAGTTGGAATAATGGTTCAACCGTTTCTTAAAGTTTGAATTTGGTGTTATAATAACTAATAATAGGTGGGCGAGTCTAACCGAATAATGGAGGTGGCAAATTCCATCCATACCCTCAAAGTCCACTCATACCCATTTATCCACCCATTAAATAAGGGTATGGGTGATATTAACAATTATTGTTTTTAAATGGGTGATAATCCTTTTAACCCT
>CANYLF010217356.1:0-10330 GCA_948193215.1 Bocquillonia castaneifolia
ATAGTTGTTAATTACTAATTGAATATAGTTATTAATTACTTATTATATAATTGTATTAATGAAATTAATTACTAATTATATATAATACTAATTATATATAATTCATAAAAATATATTTATTGGTTATTATATAATTATTTCTTAAATATAGTTGTTAATTACTAATTCTATCATTATTAATTATATAATTATATTAATCACTAATTGTATATGATTCATAAGAATATATATTTTTAGTTATTATGTAATTACTAATTATAAATATTCATTAATTACTAGTTATATATAATTAATAAAAATATATTTGTTAATTATTATCTAAATAAGATATATTTATGGTTAGCAACGGAAATAAAATCCGTTATAAAAATATACTAAAATTTACTAAAGAATTTTGTTCCCCAAAATTAAGGGGGCCATGGCCCTTCCCGGCCCCCTAACTCCATCATTGGATGTTAGACAGTGACTGGGAAATGGAAGCTTCCGTTTCACGATCTTTCAATTTGCGAAAGTAACAGCAAACAAAAGCTTTATCATACTTCCAAAAAAAATACTTTATCAAAACGATTAATATTAATCAAGTAACATCTTATGAAAATCATCTTTAAAATTCACCCAAAAAAAAAAGAAAGGAAACTACACTGTATACTATTTTTTTTTCATTTTATTTATAATATTAGAGGCGCTTTTTTGACTTTTCATATTTAGAGGTAGGATTTTTAAAATTAGAGTTTGGTTTTTTAGAAGTAGAGCTGGCTTTTAGAAATAGAGCCACCGCAACAATATTTTCATCATTAATTAGGGTGTGCTAACCCCGGTCAAGATGCCAAAGGCTTTCAGGGCACATGTGTATGGTATTAAGGTATCAGGGCAGCCTCGGTTATGATGTCAAAGGCTCTCGTGGCTCTAATAACCTGATTGGATAAGAGATTACGACTGGAACCTTTGTAAGAACCAGGTTAACCTCGGTTATGATGCCTAAGGCTCTCTTGGTACTAGTATATGTTGGACAAGCAATGAAATTAATGCAAAAATGTTAGTAAATTTGGATATAGGCCTAGTATGTTGGATAAGAGGACTAGAAGAGGCTTTAGAGGGAAATTTGGGTTTATAAGTTCTACTTTCTTTCCTCCCTCTCTTTATGTGTTAAAAATAAGAATTATTATTATTAAAAAGGATTTGTAAAGAATATTTTGGCATGCATAGTGATTATTTAAAATAGATTTGATATAGCTTACTCAGTGAGATCTGACTCCCCTCAACTATTTTTTTCCTTTCGGGAGTGCAGACTGATTTCTTCTATGTGGATTCTTAGAGACTCGCATTCATTCTCTATGAGTTATTGCTATGTACTGATTCTATTTTATGATTGATATTGTCTTTATATTCTAGAACTGTAGTGACAGTAATGTTTGGGTGTCTGGTGTGGTTTATTATACTGCTTTATTTGTCTAGCATGATGTTAGTCACCTTGATATGTTTGTGGTGACGGATATATGATGATTTTATTTCATTTTATTTGTTGATTGTTTGGCGATTTCCCGACCTAAAGATATTAGGGGGAAGTTCAGCCTTTGATTATTATTTACATAATATGAATGGTCTGGTTTTATTATGTTATGAAAGTTCAGTAGAAGTATTATTTAAGCTTGCTACGGATTCCAGCGGCATATAGCTTACTCGTTCCCTAGCGCCGGTCATGATCCCTGGAATTGGTCGTGACATATGAATGGTTATCTTAAAATTCTAAAATCTTAAAAGTTATACACACATACATGTACATATTATTATTATTTGAATGTAGTTTTTATTAAAATTGGATGCAATAAGTTTATAACTTGTTACAATAGAGATTTGATTCCTATTTAAATTAACTTAACTCATGATCAAAATTTTTATTATTATACATGGTTTACATACATACAAACATACATACACACACACATATATAGTATTCCTACTTAGAGAATTCATTATATCAATACTTTTAATGGATACTATCATTGAAAATTTGCATGTATAAAATATGAACTAATATTATTACTATTATAAATACAATGATGTTACATTAAAATAATTAATATAATATTTAATTAAAATAACTAATAGAATATTAAACTAAAATTATTATAAATAATGTATACCTTCAACATGAGTAAATGAATTTGCACCCTGTAAAAACCTAATTACTAAAAAATTAGACTTTTTTACTATGAAACAAATTTATCTAATGTTTTTTTTAAAAGCATAAGATTTTACAATCGATAACAATTCTATTGATAAAGAGATTTTTAAACGTAAAATAAGTATTGGAAGAACAAAATAAAACAAAACTGAACTGCTAGATAGTAAAACAGAATTGAATCAAACGAAAATTGGTGAATCAAAGTGAAAAAAAATACTTGTGTTTTAGATTTATTTTTTAAGTTCTTAATGGTAAATAAAATGACATTAGATATTATAATCACTCACTGTTTGAAATAAAAAAAATTCTTGAAGGTCTTATCACTATTTATAGTCAAATAATATACACTTGGATAAAATTATTATAAAATTTAAAATTTGATAGTTTACAAAGAAATTGACAGAGAATTGGATAGATATGTTAGAAAATTAAAAGTATGAGATTTTGATGGTAATTAAGCCTACTATAAACATACACTACTTTGAAAATAGATTAAAAAAAGCGGTACTTATAATTAGTAATGTTATCTATGGAAAGAAAATGTTTTCCAAATATGTTGTAGGGTGAACTTTCAACTAATACAGTCAACTAAATCAAGAACGTTCATTACACTATTTATTCCCCACGAATTACTGCCGAAAAAAACCATTTTGAATAACACAAGTGAGGCCATAACATAACGTGTTAACGTTATAGATTAGGACATCCTAACAGGGATATTTTTATCTTTAATTAAAACTTATTGAGTTTTTTAATAAATATTAATTAATTATCAATTAGTGATCCATTAACATTTTTATTGTTAAATTATATAAATATCCTCATTAGAATGTTTCAATTTAGTAAATTAACAATTATCGTATTCTAATAGAGTTTGTATGGGTTCATTCATATTTCAACAAAAACAAATAAAAAAAAATATAATGTAATCGTGGGGATGAAATTGACTTGGGACGGCTAGAAGAAATAGAGTCAAAATAAATTATAAAGAGAGGGGGTCCTAGCACACCAGAAGTGACCGAGGATTTGTAGCGAAATTGGATTGGATTGTCTTAATAATAAAGAGTGAGTTTCATTTTTCACGCACGATGCCAAGGCAATGCGTGTTGTTGGAGTTGGAGGGAAGGCGTGTTGACTCCATCCAAAATTCGTGTGAAATTTTGTGTCCCTCTCCACACGCTCTATTTATGCCCCACAGCTTCGTTCGGAAGGGGTTTTAGTATGTAATTGTAATTGTAATGTACGACTCCCATTATGTGGCCGGCCAAGTGGGCGTCTCCCTTCCCTATCATCATGTACTTTGGTCATCATAACGTGACCTCTTTTTTTATTTTAGCCAATACATGAAGGAAAATTCATCGAACTTGTCAAGGTTATAAAATTTTTTTGGATTGAATATTTCGCAAGTTTTGAAAAGTTTGTAAGTTTTTAAAATTCTCCATTCTTATTTGAAAGTATAAAGTTTTGAGGCTTTTAAAATACTTTAAATTCTTCGGTTATCCATTTATCAAATTGAAAAGTTATAGATGGTTAGAAGAGTTGGCAATTTTTATACTGAACAATTAAAACACGCTTAACCCATTTAAATATGATTAAATATGTTTAGTTAAATGAATTTTCATGTTAACTCATTTAGCATAGCCAATATAAACTTATTAAGACCCATTTAAATTATTTGTCTACTTTTTTTAACCCTTCATATATGAAATAAATGAAATTAACTTCTATCAAAATGAGTTTGATATAGAAGGTTAATTATATAAATATAACTTAATAAATGTTATTGTCTTAATAGGTGTTAATTAATATATTTTATAATATTATTATTTAAATAACTAAATGTGTTTTGTTAAACAAGTTATTGCCTAGTATGTTTAATTAAATGGGTTTAAATATGTGAGATTAACGAGTCGATTCAGTAACACATTTTAATAATTATGCTTATACGTGTCTTGTCGTGTAACCTGTATAATAAATGAAACTTGTTTGGATTTTATATATCAAACATAATTATTAAACATATCATGTGTAGATTTAAACTAATTGTACCCACATCAAAGCCATGTCGATCCGTTTATAACTTGCAAATATGAATTACCTTGTCTAATGATTAGTCTTATATACATTTGAATTTTATTATTAAAATCATTATAATACCTCTTAAAATTTCCATTTACGGTATGTTCTTTTCAAACATTTGAAAATTAAAAATCTTATCTTATTTTTAAAATTAAACATTAATTTACTTCATAAAGTTTTCTCGAATAGTGTTGGAAGTAACTATCTGTAAACACAAATTTAGCGTCAATGGATGTTAAAAAAACTAATTGATTGTGGAACCACTTAAAAATGAAATCCAATAATAAAGTGATCATCAAGTACCTCGGTCATTATAACTTGACTTCATTTTTACTTTTGGCTTAATGAATGTTTCGTTGGATCAAGGATCATATATACCCAAGTTCCAAAAAAAAAAAAAAGGAGATCATATATACCCTCTACTTTTAGTCAAAAAAAAAAAAAATACAACAAAGATCTCCCAACCCCCTAAAATTGTAACACGGGGCCACTTAAGGCTATTTTTGAATTTTTGAGCCATCTAAACCCACAACTTACATTTTTTGGGTCAAATAAGGATAAAAATTTATTTATGAATCTTTAAATATTTTTTAAAAATTCAATTTAATGAATTTTCATTTGATTTTTTGCATATATGTTATAAAAAATCCATTTTAAAATTTAAAATTTTTTAAAAAAATTTCTACCAACAAATTATTTTTTTTATAAATTTTTTAGTGAATAAAGTTAAAAAAATCATATAAAATATATTAAAATGATGTCACTTTTTGTATATTTATCTTAAAAACTATGTTAAATTTATTGGTAAAATTTTTATTAATATTGCATATGTTATTGAATGTGTAATTTTTATTTTATAAATTTTGGATCTAAATGACCCAAAAAATGCAAGTTGTTGGTCCAAAAATTCAAAAATGGCCTTAAGTAGCCCTGTGTTACAATTTTAGGGGGCTGGGTGACCCTTTGTTGAAAAAAAATATACCCTCTACTTGTGTATTAGGGTCAGATTGGTCCTTTTCTTAACTTTTGGGCTAAATAACTCTTTAAGAGTCCATATTCGTCCAATTTTATCTTTTAGTGGTTTGCAGTATATTATTTTCAGTCCCTATATTTTTATTTTCTATTATAATAAATCTATAATACTTTTAGTATTTTCAATTACATCCAAAAATGTCCAATTAAATTAAGCCTTCTTTTGTAGATTTTTCATTTAAATTTTCTAACGCTTTTATCATCATAAAGTCTGTTTTTTCTTGTTTCCTTTTAATTATAATAAAAACATATTTACTTTTGATTTATTGATCGTTTAGAACGTGGTAAACAATTTTAATTATGGTGTTGCAATCCAAACTTTTTTCTATACAAACTCTAATTTATTTCCTTTAGGGTGTATTTGATATAAATGAATTCCACCAAATTTTATGGAATTCATTTTCAAATCCGTGGTTTATATGTTTGGTAAAACTTTGGAATTATCATAGCTAAACCAAATGAAAACTTGCAAAAATTCATTTGGAAATTAATTGAATTCCGCACTAAAATTCAACCAAACAAGAGATTAGTTTTCAAATCCATTTCTTAATTCTACTAGATTTATTTTTATATTTCTCATTAAAGTGTACATTCTTAAAGTTTCTTCTAAAGCATCTTCAACGTCATGATCTTTTTTTTTTTAAAGAAAAGAGGAGGAAATTTCATTAATCAATTAAATCCTGATATAGAGTTTGTGCTAAAAAAAAAAGGTGGTATATCCACCCATAACATGAATTCTGACAAAAAATCTGCTACTCTAGCTAACTTATGAGCATATCGATTCTCATATCTCCTCACAAACTCAACAGAAACATCATGAGGATGCAAGCGAGGACTTGCATTCATCAACTAAGAGCCCAAAATAATTGCTAAGCTCATGTCCATTCACTATAGCATTTACAACTACTGCTGCATCCGATTGCACTATGACTCTTCTTTTATTTTCATTCTTAAGCCATCTTTGTGCCTCTCTTATAGCCATCACTTCTGCTATGTTCGGGTCCAAATTGGCTGCATGATGTCTGGAAACTGCAAAAAGCACTTCACCTCTGTTGTTTCCTCCTACCCATCCAAAACCCACAGCCCGTGAATCTCGGAAAGTTGCAGCATCCACATTCACTTGGATGTAAATTCCTTATTGTTCATCCATCTCTCTAATTATTACATTTATACTCAGATTTATCTTTTGTTTAGATTTAATGTAACTGGATGTTTGATTTTAGAATCCAACCCGACACGAATCGATTTAAGTGGTAAATTGGGGAACCATACATAAGCACACAGATCTATCATTTCTACAACCCACAATGTAATAAACCCTTTAAAATCTCATTAAATTAGTCGATTGAATCACGACTAGGTTGACCCAATCATGATTCAACAATTCAAGCGGGTTTCTTTTTTTATTTTCTATATGTTAAAATTTTAAAACCATGTCATTCCTTTAAAATAATTAAAAATATATTATTGTTTTTCATTTAAACTATTAAATATTTATGTTTTATTGATATTAATACTAATTTATCTCATTTAAGTCTGAAAATTTATTTTTTGAGATATACTTAATTAAAATATCATATATAGATTTAATCCTATTTAAATATAGTTATATTTCTATGATCATATTTTTAATCATTATCATTATATTTTGGTATTTATTTTATTTGTTTGTGTGTTTATAAATATTTGTCTACATGCATTTTAAAACTAACGGTTGAATTTTTCACCCTTAATCTTCTAATATTTATGGGTCAATAATTGGAAAACCTTGCTCAGATATTATCTAGATTTTCTGCTATATTGCTCATATTAGATAAATTTGCCTTGATATTTCATTTATAATTATTAGTTTTTGTATGAAGTTTGAAGTTTATTATGCATAGTATATTTATTATGAGCTGCTCTAATTTTTACATATTCGTCATTTGAAGGGTTTAATGTCATATTAGTTAGTTTATTATTTAAATCTATTAATTGATCTCTTAAGAAATTAGTTTATAATAATAATTTTGGTTTTACTATGTCTAGTTATAAAATTACACGTTTCATTGTTTTTTTGGTAATACATTAGTTTTAGTTTATTATTTTTTTTGACTGATTTTAGTTTATTATTTAATAGTCGCTTTTTATGATTTTCTAACAAGATTCGATACTGATCTAATAAAGTCCTCTAATCTAATGTGGCAACATATTACATTGTCTATCGTGATAACGTATGGATCTCTAAATTCTTTGGTAATTTTAGCTTCAACTATAATAATTATTTTTTTTTTGATGAATAGGTGTCCGGGTCCCCATTTTACGGTTGATCCGACTAATCCTAAGCGGATATTATTACATATCCCTCCCCAGGAGGTGATTAACTGATTTTTAAATTTCTTTAGATTTTCTTTATCGGTAATGTTAATGAAACACATCTTGTTACACTATTTGATATAAACATATTTCATTATTATTTTACAAATTCTAAACTCTGATACTAATGGAGTGCTAAATTCATATCTTCCCTTATGTTTAATCTTCAAATATAATATCCTATTTTAATTATTAACTTTTATAGCTTGTACAAATATAGTTCAATTAAAATACAAATTCTTTTTTTCCCTCAAAAATAGTCTTTTAGAACAATTCATTTTATAATGAATTATCTTCTTTAATCTTTTCATTAACACTTTCATTGAATAATAATATAATTGAGAAATTAATACAAAAACTAAACGTGGATTAGGATTATTCATATACCTTTAATCATTATATACATTCCCTCATTTTTTTTCTGATGGTGTGTAAAAACCGAATCGGACCAAATTGAGTTGTAAAAAATGGCTTAGTTTGGTTCTGTTTTGATATTTAAAAATTATGATTTTTAGTTTTTATTCGGTTTTCTTGTTTGAAAAACCAAACCAACCAAAAAACTAAAGTTTATTTTAAAATATTTTTTTATCTTTATTTATTTTACATGTGTTTTATATATAATTTTATATTATATATGTCTATTTTATACTTATAAATATTTTTTTGAATTTTTATAAATACAAAAATAAAAAAATATAATAAATTATTATAAAAATAAAAATATTAAAAATCTCAAACCGACCGAACCGAATCAAACTGATTTTTTAGATTTAATTTAGTTTCGACTTTCCCCCTTACTTGGTCCAATTCGGTTGTAGTTCACCATCAATAAAAAAACTTATCAATTTTGGTCTAGCTCAAATCGAACCAATTAAATCGATCGATGCACACTCTTAGTCAGTTCTATTAGAACGTGGTACTTACATGTATTAATTGTTTTGGTGAAATATCTTCGATCATATCTAAAAATTCATCATCAATTTCTATTCGTAATTTTATGTTTTTTTTTTATAATTTTATGTTTGATCTGAAATTTGACTTGTAAGTCAAGAAAAATGCAATATAACTTAAAAAAAATTTAAAATTTTGAACAATGAAATTATTTTTTTTTTATTTTTTAACTGAATAAAATAGAGAAATTCATAGAAAATAGGAAAAAAAATATTCAAATGGTCCCAAATTTGGTAAGAAGTCATGATAAAATATGGTAAATTTATTGAAATATAAGATGGTAAAATTTGATTAACATACGGGAAAGGAAAGTAATGGGGGGACTTCTGTGTTAAAAAAACTAAAAGTTAAGTGACTATTATGTTACAAAATTCAAAGTTGGGGAACTGTCGTGTTACAAAAAAACATTTAGGGATGGTGGTGGGAGAGAGAAGAAAGTTCAGGACCGTCAGTGAAATTTGCCCCTTAGATTATTTTATATATTACTAGATTTTTGACACGTGCGTTGCACGTGGTTAATATTGATTTTATTTTATCTTTAAATATATAAAAGAAACAATAAACAAATATAAATAGTATGTCTATAATTATGAGGTAAATTTTCTTTCAAAATTGAAAAAAATGAAAAAAAGATGCATTATGATAGAAAATGGAAAACTTAATGGAAAAAATAGAAAAAAAAATTATTAATCATAATAAAAAGTATAAATAAAAAATTATTTATTTTTCAAAATTATTTTATTTTATGTTATAATACTTTAAAATACAAATCATTTAAGTTTTAGTAGAATTACCACTAATTAAAAGAATTTTTTTATTATGAACTTTGGAATTGAATTGCATTAAGTGGTAACAATATACATAATAACACTAAATGTCCATATACATATTCATATTGGTTAAGGTAGATATTTAAGGTTTTTTTACTTGTTAATCCAACTATCCAGTAATAAAATTTAAATAAAAGTAATCTATTCATTTTTGTACTATAAATATATAATGTTTCTTAAATTAATTTAATAGAAGATAGTCCAAAATTCCTATATATTTGAAAAATAAATAACTTATTGATTTGAGCTTATTTAAACTTTAAATTTTTTATGAAATAGGTTCGTATAATCTATATTTTTTTTTATAATATTTAATTTTTTAACCCGCTATAAATTCAAATTTTAAATTATACATATCATATTTCTATATATCAAATCAAGCACTATCAATTTAGATCGGTGTTCATTTTTATTCATGAATCTCAAAATTAGACGAGTCATGTATAGACATATTTTTTTATGTTTTTCAAAAATAATTAGATTATTTTTTTTATTAATTTATTGAAAAATAGTGTGTATTTATATATACATATTAAAAATAAAATTAATTTGCTCTTATATTACCTAAAAATTATTCTTGTCATTTAAAAATTTATATATCCTTTTATATCTAAGAATATTTTTTTTCTTTAATAGCCACTTTATATAGTAGGGATATTTAATATTTATTATCTAGTATTCCCAAACGATAAATATTTGGTAAATATTAGATTCAAAATGGAAGAAGGAGCATGCGTAGTTTTTATTTTGAAAATAGCTTTACAATAAAATCATATAAATGCTTAAGTTATTATATTTGTTAGCTTATAGAAATTAAAAATATGACAATATATTATATAAAATTTTTAATTAAATAGTTATATATGCATTTATTTCATATGGTATAATAAAATCTCTA
>CANYLF010217624.1:0-14417 GCA_948193215.1 Bocquillonia castaneifolia
CATCCATATATAGAATTAATCTATAATATCATGCATACCTCCACTCCCACAAATTTGTCCTTCCTGAATTCCATAGGCCACCCATCACCCCAATTTTATGCACAGATGTCATTAATCATTAATTAAGAATATGCCACTTGATCATTATTTAGATGTCTCATGTTAGCCAATAACAAAGAAGTTAATTACTACACACATGCAAGAGGCAATTCTCAACTGTTTGATCAATTGCATGTATAGTTTACAAAGACCCTGCTTCACTTTCACTATAAAATAAATCAACTTTTTCCAATCCAAAGTTTAATTAAATCAATAACAAACAAATTAGATAAACACCAAATTAAAAAAGTATATCAATTGTACATCAAGTATTAATATGTATATAATTACATTACATGCATTGGACCCCATCTCTCTGGTCTGGTGGTGCATCACCACCGCCAGTAGTCACCAACACCTTGGCCTGACCACCACCCACACCTTATCCCATGATTCCCATCTCTATATACATTCAGCCAGTACCCCCCAAATAATACTAACATTTTTCTTTCTTTTTTTTTTATTTCTATTCCTTTAATTAGTAGTACCCATATTGTATATATGTATATAAAAATAATAATTTTTCAGAAATAATAACCATACAAAAAAAGTTTGGTTTTTTTAACATCTACTATAAATAAATTAATCTAAACATTTTTTTTTTGTTTTAATTTTTTCCACCGGAAGTGAACAATTTTTTTTTTTTTTGCTAATATATATCTCTTTCTATAACCTATCACACTCACATTTATATCTTGTCTTTCTTGTCAATTCCCTCATCACCTAAGAGCAACCATCACTCACTGACATTTCTTTCCAATACATAACCACTTTTCACAACAATATTCGCCCGGCGTCGCCGTCATCACCGCCACCACCATCATATTCTAACCCTCCTTTTGACTCTTCTATGGCCTTAACTGTTCTAATTCTTTTAACAGCTCTTTTCTTTATGGGATTCTTCTCTATCTACATCCGTAGATTTTCCAGTGAACCTGCAGGAAGTGAACTCACTTCTAACCGCACCACCGGACGCAACTGTCTAACCCACATCCGATAAGGGCTCTGTTGACTGGTTCACGCAAAGGGTTAGACCCGGAAGTCATAAAGTCACTGCCAGTGCACTCTTATTACCATGGGGAAGCTAAGTACTATCAGATTGACTGTGCAGTTTGCTTAGGTGAGTTTAAAGAGAAAGAAACTGTTAAGCTTATACCATACTGTAAACACGTATTCCATTTGGAATGTATTGACACGTGGCTTACAACGCATGGGACTTGTCCTGTTTGCAGAGGAACCCAGTTTTTTGAGGTCAACAGTAAGAGCGGCGGCGGCTGTGGTGGTGCTGGTTTGGTGAAAGATAGGGTTGACGAAGGTGGTGATGCTGGTAACTAACAGGATCACAGAAGATCAACGGTGGAGAATGGTGATGCTTGCATAAAGGTAGGGACATTGAGTACAAGTACAAATGGTGGCTGATCAAAACTTTAGGAGAGCAGATGTTGTAAGAGAGATCAACATATCAAGTTTGTGATCGAGTGCAAATTTTTGAAATAAATTGTAAAAATTTTCTATGTACCTTGTTAATTATATCATATATAAACACACTATTAATGTATGTTTTTATAATGAAGTGGATTAGACCAATCCACCATTTTCTTCATGCATATTCTATTAGAGTGCTTTTAGCAGCGGCTAGTGATGTGTTGAGATGTGTAGAATAAGTCGTCTATCAATCTTCTTTTCTCTTTTATTTTTCCTGTATTTCAATTGTTACTGGATTAATTAGGCACATATATTCCCTTCGGTCTGTACGTGTGGTGGGTTCCATTTGCTACAAGTGCACTGTGTTTGAGGGCTTTCTTATTTGTCTAATAGGCCGAATACAGTTACAAATGTAACACACTGAATTGATAGAAGAAAAATGAGCGGATTTGGGTATATGGTGGATGAATATTCCAATTCCGAAATGAGCTAAGTGGCAAAAACAAAAAAATCTCCTTTGCAGCAAAATTTAGATGTACTAAAAAAAATAGGCAAAAGGCATAGATAAGTCCCTAAATTATAGTAAAAATCTTATTTAAATCCCTAAACTCCAAATATCCCGTTTTGACCTTAAAATTTTAAAAAGGTATAAAAATACCCCTCTTTTGCAAAATTTAAATGATCTTATTTAAACTCTTAAACTCTAAAGCATACCATTTTGACCTTTAAAATTTTCAAAATGATACAAAAATACCCGCACCTCTAATCAAAGTAGGCAGAATCTAATATTTCTATAAAATGAAACTTATTAATGTTTGAATTAGGTTTCTATAACTATAACTAAAATAACTATTATTATATAAAAAAATAACCTATTAATATCATAAAAAAATTTTACAATGGTTATTTTTTTAGTTGATATTAATGCATACATCACACTCTAATGAGCATTGTTTTGCAAAAACGTTGGTTTCTACTAACTTTTATTGGAAGTATAGGCATATTTATATCATTTCATAAATTCTAAGGATTAAAATGAGACATTTTGAATTTTAAGAATTTAATTGAAATTTTCACTTTAATTTACAAGCTTATTTGTAATAATAGCACACTAAATTTTGCCCAAACTTACAGCCTAGTTTTCCCTAGTTAATTACTCGAGCCCGATGGTTATACATATAAAAACACATACTACTAAAAAAGAAGACAAGCTAAAAACACATAGCTATCACTAGCCTTGCCTTTTGGTCTAGTGAGAGGGATCATGAATTCTAGATCTCGACTTCTAGACTCCACCTCTCATGTTAAAAAAAAATAAAAAACTATTGTGACACAATGCCACGTCAAATAATAAAAAAAAAAGGCAGAAGCGAAAAGAGCACACCAAATAGAATAATTCATTGTGGTGAAGTTCAAAAAAAAAGGCAGTGTGTGCGAAAAGAGCATACCTAATCGAATTCATTGTGGGTGAAGTGTTAACAAGGCCAACCTAAAAGTTCCCAATCAGATGTTGGAGGATCTTTACACACTAAAAACGCCTTACAACATCCCCTATCAACCAATATTGCATTTTCATCCAATCATTCAATTTCATGTGTTAATTCATGTCTTAATAAGAGGAAATAAAGGTATGAACTTTTCCATCTGATCGGTATCATGTCCCCAAATCATTGAGCTATAAAGTGGGTAAATATTAAAAAAAAAATCAACAAATTAAGCAAGTTGTACAAAATATCCTTTACAGGGCGTGCAAAAGTTCATCGCTAGATATTCAAAAAAAGAAAAAAGCGCATTGCTACGTGCCCCACGTGAATCGGGTGCTCTCAGGAATAGGACATGAACTATACTATGTCACAGAACTTTGTACAACATTGAAGAAAAAAGTAGCGTTAGAAGCTTTCTTGTACTAATACTAAAATAGCATTCTTTCACTCAACATCTTTTATTCACATTAAGATTATGAATCAAATAAGATAATTGTTTAGTCAATCATACAAATCAATATCATCAAAATCACGGCATTTAGAAATAAATACCTGGCAGGATCCAGGGGTAAGAACTAACAATTTCCCTATAGTGTTAATCCAAATTGCTTTTGTATCTATTTTCTGATCCTTCATGTTTTTTCTGTATAAAAACATCAAATCATAAGATGGAGTAGGCACGGATCACCTCAATTACAGGCGCCCTGCACATTGGACACTTTTCTCCTCCTTGGACCAACTCATTAGCACATTTTGAACATGTGCACATGTGCCCACATCTGCAATGAGAAATATCAAGAAGCAAAAGGAAATAATGCAATATTAGATAAATAAGCAATAATGCATTCTTGTCTGGCTCATGGATACTTGAAATCAAAATATTAGACCAAGTGTATCAAATTTACCTGTACAGCAAAGAATCTATATTGCTATCACAACATATACAACAAATTCCTTTTCTCACATGATCCCATTTAGATCTATCTTCGGGCAAACCGTTTTCACAGACGCCTGCCATAGAACAACACCACCTTATAAGGTAACCCGAAGAGGGACAAGTCAAATATTGTGAAAGGCAGGGAATGATAAAATCATCACATAAGAAGGATTTAATAGCCCATTACAATAATTCCAAAAACAACATCCAATTAGAAATGTTTGAATGTAGCATGCGTGGCAAGGCACATGCATATACTAAAAGGATGGAATCAATATTTGTAGCAAAGCATATCCAAATCTGAGCTATCCACAGGAAAAGGAAACAGCGTGATGAATACTTTTTCCCAAGCTAACTCAAATGACATAATGATCCAATGTGACTCTATCTTCATGGAAAAATATCCACTGCGGAAAATATCAAATGAGATGGAAAAAATATCCACTGAAACTATTTCCCAAGATAATTTGTTCCAAAATGATGGCCAAAATTATGTGAAATTGCACAAAAAATTTCACGTACCTGCTGAACCAGCCGACCTATTCAGTGCAGCTGAAACTTCTTGTCTTATTGATCTCTGCAACTCAAGTTGCATGTCCATACATGCTTCCAGCATCCTCTGCATGTTGTTCATCCTTTGTTGTAACCTAGCCATATCAATCCTCAAATCATTAATGACGTCCCACTCCTGCACAGAACCCAAAAACACATTTCAGTTGAAGCTGCAAACTGATATAACAATAGCAGAGAGAAGAAGGAAGTTAAATCAATTTTGCAATCTAACAAATCCGTAATCATCCAGTTAAGAGATCATGAGCAATTGTCTGCCCGAATGCATGGCTACACACACACACAAGGCAAAGAGAACCAATCGAGTTTTTTAAACATTTAGCAACATCTAACAATCTAAACATGGCCTATTAAAGAAACAGATATTCAATTTCAAGCATCAAAAATATGATTGCAAGAAAAGAATCAATCCTCCAACAATCTCCGAGGGAAATGAACTCACAATTCCAAAGCGTTGATGCATGTCACGGTGTGGCCAAGTAAAATGCTGCGATTCCTGATCCCAGAACTGCTGAACAGGGGGAATTTGTGGGGAAGGTATAGACAGTGGAGTCTGAAAAGAATCTTGCTGACCTTCGTTATGATCCCCGCTCCGCTGCTCTAGTTCTCGTTCTGCTGATGCAGGAATTGGAGATGCTCCTTCCAATTCCCAATCAAGGGGAGTATGACTTTGCCTTTCCACATATGATCGTATCAACTGGTCAAGACTCTCTCGGAAACCGCTACGAAGAAGAGTAGAAACACTTCTCCTGCAACAGAAAAAAAATTCAACTAATATTCTATTACTACAAACCAGAAAAATGAATAAACCCTGCAATTATAAAATTCTTACCTACTCAGGAGTTCCCTGAGTTCCATACTGTACACATTATCATCATCAGGAAAGTAAAAGGAATCCATCCTTACAACAGGTGCTTCTCGTTCAGAAGGCTCTTCCACCCAATGATGCTCAGCCTCTGGAAAACCACCATCTTCATGCCACACTTCAGATGCTTCTTCTCTATCATCACGGTCCAGCCATTCATCAGCATTTGTTTCATGATGATGTCCATCTATATTATCTTGAGTCCCAGCTCTCCATTCATTTGATCCAAGAACATCTCCAAATAAGCTCCTGTCATCACTTTCCATAACTTGACTCTCATGCAGTTCTAATTGCACAGCAGATTCATGCTGATTTACATCTTCAACTGCATTGCCTTCCAAGTCATTTACTTGATCGAATAAGACAGGAGCAGCAATTTCATCCCTGTTGGGTTCTACTTGTTCAGGAAATATTTCACTTGTTGACAGCTGAAGGGTATGTTCAGCTTGATCTTCATCAGTAGCCCCTCCCAAATTTTCATTTACCTCTTCTTCAGTGCCACCTCCCCTCTCGGCCAATTCAGAATTCATATACTGTTGCTCACCTCTTATTCCATTCTCTGATGCTTGTCTTGACCCCTCTTCAGAACCAGAAGTAGGTTCCTGCATGCTTCCATCTTCAATAACGTTACTTCCTATATCAGTTCTACAATCCGATAAAACATGGATATCACTTTCATTGATATTTGATTCGATTCGCTCATGAAATTCATCTACATCCTCTTGTGAATTAGTTGATTGGATTTGTTTACTCCCGTTACCATTAATGTCAATGTTAGATGAGGTATCAGAGGCACTGCTGCTTACTTGGCCAATAGAGTGGTCCAATCTGGAGAAAAACCCATCCCTTCATGGAAGGAACAATTTGCATATCATTAGATAAGAGCTCTGCACTATCTCACTCAATATAAATAGAACTGAAAATCCAATAATCAATTAAGGGCACTTGGTCAATCAACTATCTGGGTCTCCTTTTTTGGCCTACAAAATCTTATATCGTAATATTAGCAAAAAAAAAAAAAATTGATAAATTTCTTAAATAATGCCTTCTTCCCAAAGAAGGTTACCTGACAAGAAGGAATTAAAAGGAATCTCAATCTATGAGAAAATATTGTAAATTATAGTAGCAATATTCTTTAATGCACCAGATATTGTTATGTATCTAATAATGCAACAGCGGAAAATGAGGGAGAGGAGGGAGGGAGGAAGTGTATTTGAGGATAATATGGATCAGAATATGTATGCAAGGTGCAAATACCTCAAATCAGATACTGTATGTCTTTGCCTCAGTAAACCTAATTCACTTGCAGCTGTAGATGTAGGTCTCTCATCCTCAATTATTCTATCATTTCGCAAGAACCTACCTCTGAGTAGTGCCTGCAGACCAGATTGAAATGATCAATATGACAATGTGAACACAAATGGAAGAAAAAATGACAAATCACTCAGGCATTTCAACAGAAAAGTACCAGAATGTAAAACCAAAAAGAATAAAGCATCAAAATATGAAATTAGTAAAACAATGAGACAACAAGTAACTTTGCAATGAGAACAAAATTATTAAGGAATTTAATCATATTGCAAATATTATGGGACCAGCAAACTGTCATACTGCCTCAAAAATATAAATCAGAATCTCTAACCACCCAGAAACAAGAAAAGAGTACACAGTTCAGGAAAAAAAAAAACTAAGTGAATCGAGCAAGAAAAGTATACGTAGTATGCTAACCAAGAAAAAAGAAAACCTGAATGCGGTTGCGATGAGCAAATTGTGAGACAGCCCTATGCTCCAGCAAACATTGAAGCTCTTGTCGCCTCTCTATCTCAGCCTTTTTTAGCATATCAAGCAGAGCTTGTCTGCCACATAACCGACGAATGCCCCTCCTAGTATGCTCATTCTGGCCTTCATTATGGTTAACAATGGATCCATCAAGGACTTGTTCAATTTGATCTACAATTTCAGCACCATGCTCTTCTCTATGATGAACACGAGAACCTCTCTGCCTACTGTTCATCTGTACCCACTCCCTTATAATTCTTACCCTCTCCTGCTCAGTTTCACCAAGCCATTCTGCTCTAGAACTATTGTTCCTCCGGGACATGTTAGATGTGCGCTCTCTTGCAGCGCAGTTCATCCAATCTCGAAAAATCTGCCTGACCCTTTCCCTTTCAATCTCCCCCAAATTGGAGGAATCTTCTTGCCCATTCTCTGATCCAATTGGACCTGGGGACCATTGTCCATAATCATTCTCATTCATGCTAACATCCTCTGAAGTGCCACTGTGTTCGCTACCATGACCATCAGACGAATCCACCCTTGAAACGTCAGAACTCAATCCATCACTTCTATTTTGAAGTACTCTCCCACCAACCCTTCCACGGGAATGACTTAAGACATGCTCATCCTCAAGCTCCCGCCACATTTGGAAAATCGACGATGCCCGAGTGCTACCTCTCTCACCATCACCAAGCCTTGTAACAACTTCTGACTGAGATTCCCTAAGGAAGGAGGAATCAAGTACAGAAACATTGTGTAAACCAGCAATAGCCATTTATATCCCAATATCCATCAACCAATCCAAACCTCTCAACCCATCAGCTTAAAATGCATTAAAAATCGCATTTATTCACAAAAAAAAAAATGAACAAGCAGATGATCCTTCACAAGTTAGATCACTTCATAAATTAGATTATCAAATGAAATCATCCTCATCTTCATCACCATCATCTTCACTATCAATCTTCACCAAGAAGCTAACCAAAGTCAATTACAAATCCTCTTTCCTTTCTTACCTGTATCAAATAAAAATAAACATAATTCACTCCCTCTCAATCTATTCATAACATATTAACATTCAATTATCATAAACAGTTGTATAAATCCTAAATCCTCTGTTTAGATTCCAATAGAAAGAAATAATAGAAAATTGAATTCAATTTCCAAAACCTGACAACATGTGTTTGGGACTAAGAAAATGAAAAAAAACCTGAGAAAAAATAAAAGCATTTTCCGCTTTATTTTTCCAGCTCAACTTTCTGAGAAACCAAACAAACCGTAAAAATAATAGTAATTATCATAATGCTAAACCTAAAACCTAAACATTCCTTGAAATCAACACACAAACACAACGTATCACAAATTAACGAGAACAAAACCAAAACAACATAAAAAAAACTAAAACGCACCGTTTCAAACACGCCTTTCCCAGTAACAAAGCTCTGTTTGGTTGACGTCTTGACGATAATAGAAGTAAAGAAAACCAAAACCAAACCCTACAGATTTAGAGAGAGAGAGAGAAAACTCTGTTTGTTTTTTTTTTTTTTTTTTGAGAATGAAATAGGGAGAGAGAGGGAAGAGATTTTTTTATTTTTTATTAATAGAGCAATAAATTTGGAAGGTGGACACGTCAGCTTTTTCCCCTAATTTACAGTCTATTTTTTTATAAATAATAATTAATAAATAAAAATTGTTGCCGTAACACTAACGCCTTTTAAAATCAGGAAAATTACTGTTGACACGTGGCGTAATTGTGGAAATTTCCTTTTAAATCTTAAACACGACGGGAAGTGAGTGACAAGCCTCGGAAAGAATTGGAAGTACTTGCTAAACGACACCGCTTTATTGGTCCCTCTCTCTTTCTTTTTACTCCTACTTTTCAGTTTTCACCAACTACTAGTACCCCTGGTCCTGCTTTATACAGCGCCGTTGGACTCGACTCCTTGTTTTTTGGAAATTTTTTCCTTTTTTTTTAATGACTTTGACGTGTAGGTAATAACGGTGTGTAACGACGTCTAACGGCGATTTTAACCGTTAAAGAGTGGGAAATAACGGCAATTTAAAAAAGTGTGGGTTTTTATTTGATTAACAGGGTGGATTAGTCCAAAAAAAAGGTATTGATTAGTGCTTCTTCTATGAAAGTGGAAGAGAAGCCTTACTAATTTTGTTTTATGTGGACTTTTATTGCTGGGATTAGGCCATGTGATTAACGCAACTATATCATATGTTCATTAGTGCCGCATCCTGTGCATTACATTTTTCTTTTTTAGGTTGCAAATTTTTCTAATTTGTGAATAGGAAGATTGTGCTTTATTTAATGTTTCAATTTCCATTCTATATATAAATTGTGTTAAAAGTTAATCGACAATTTTCGAGTCAAAAAAAAAGTTAATCGAGAATTTGGTTGTTTTTCAATTTTTATAAATCTGAATTAGATTAGATAAATTTGAAATGCCGTGAAGTTTTTTAAAAGCCAAGATAATTAAATACCATTACATATTCGTCTATATGAAAATATACAGCACTAGCGCACTACAAATAACTAATGAATCATATTAGCTATGTATTGTTATTTGTTAAAATAGTTGTAGCTAGTGATTTTAGTTAAGTGAGTGGGCAAATTTACCTCAAAATTATTTGATAGTATTTAAAGCTCAACACCACCCAAAAAAATTAAAAGAAAAATATTTCTCTCATTTCTGAATATTAATATAATACCAAAAAAACAGTAACATGATTTCTGTTTTTTGTTTTAATAAATAAGAGAGTCAACCTCTAATCCTTTATGAGTTTAGAGTCTTTTTAGTAGTTTAGTGTATTTTTACCTAAACTTTATTTAGCCTGTACGTAAAAAAAATCTGATCTTGTTTCCCATACGATTGACCATTTATTATACTCTTAATAGTCGTAAAGTGGAAGTACTAAGTGATCGTTTGGTATGGTTAAAAATTAAAGGGGAATGAAAATGGGAATGAAGCATTCCCATTATTAGTGGTTAGTTGAACTAAATTAGGGGAGGAATGGAAATGTGATTATCCCTTCAATAGGAATCACCCATTCCCCTCCACCCTCTAGGGAATGAGTTTTTCATTCCCATGAGAATCAAGCTAAACCCTTATTAATTAGTCAAACTAATAAAAATCACATGTAATATTTTGTAATTCACTAATAAAACATATAAAATAATAAAAATTAGAATAATTAGAATATTTAATATAATAAATAATAAAAAATACTAATAAAAAATTTTCATTCCCTTTCCCATTGTTTTCTAACCAAACAACTCTTCAATTCTTTGATTCCCTTTCCAATCCCTCCCCATTCCCATTCCGTTTCCGATTCCGATTCCGAAGTCATAACCAAAGGGCCCCTAAGTTTAACTTAAGTTTTTTTTTTTTTACATATTAAGGCTAAATATATCAAAATCTAATTTGATTTTATTTTTAGATCAATTAAGTGTCAAAATGAATCAAAATCGAGCTCAACTAATTATTTTAACAATTATGTTGAATTGTTTTTAAGAAAGAAAGAAAGCATGAACCAATAGAAGGTAAAATGGAATATCATAAATTTTTATTAAATGATTTAGTCTTTAAATAGGTAAAATAAATCAACCAAAATCAGATTTAATAGTCTAAAAATATGCATTAAACAATGAAATCAAAACGAAACAAAGACTAATTTAAATTTGAAAGCGGCAACTAAATAATTTTTGAAATCTTTGAATCATTCTTTCAACATTGCCCCTTGATTCAAAGTTTGCAAATTAGAAATCTTCATGGAACACTTCTCTTAAAATTTGATTTTTGTGAAGTACTTCTCTTCACCATATGATGCACATCTCATCATCACAATGATTCACTCCTTATCATCATATTGAAGCACTTATCTTCAAAATCTCTTGGTGCCCTTCTCATTAGGGCTGTGTAAAAACCGATAAAAACTGAAAACCAAACCAAACCAGTCAATTTCGGTTCGTTTCGGTTTTCATTTTTCAAAATTTTAAAATTTCAGTTTGATTTTCAGTTTTGGATTTTTTGCCAAAAACCAAACCGAACTGAACACTGACTGAAATATAGGCTGCCGAACCGAACCGTAAAACCGATCAAAATTGTGGTTTGGTTCAATTTTCAGTTTTCCCCATATACGGTTCGCTTCGGTTCGGTTTTGAAAAAATCAAAAATTTCAATTCAGTTCGGTTCGGTTTTCACCGAATACACACCCCTAGTTCTCATTGATTAACTCAAACAAGAGCTTCTTCTTCAATCTCTTCTACCATATTTTTTTGCTCTTCATTTTATGATTTGCAATTTTTTTTGAAGGTGTCAAAAATTTTTGCACTTGAAACATTAAGGTTTCCCTATATGCCAACATTCATTTTTTTCTTCATGACCATACCCTTTTACAATGGGTGCATTGAATAATTTTTCCTTTTCTCTACGAAGCTTTGACAAAATATGCCCCTTCAATTTTTTTCTCAAATTTCTTCTTTTCTCATAACTCTTCTTTGCTCTTGAGCATGAAGAGCATTTAAGAGTTCTTATAGATATATTTTTGATAAATCACTAGATTCTTTAAGTGAAAAGATTTTGGATTCAAATCTCTACGATAAGGTTATTATACTCTTCTCAACAACCCTACTATCAGCAAATTCCTCTCCCAAAAATTTGATCTTATTAATTATTTTTAATAGTTTGTCTGTGTAGTCCTTTAATACTTTTATTTCCTTCATCCTTTGCATTCCGAACTCTCTTTTCCAGCTCAAGACTTGCATCGGTTTTATTATGGTGTTTACTTGATATTCTTGTTTCAAAGGATCCCATGCTTGTTTAGTAGTTGTACAGGTCATTCTTTTTGTGAATATATCTTCTAAAACTGAAGACTGAACGCAAGCCTTGGCCTTGTGCCTTCTCTTTCTTTCATCTTTATAGTCTCTTATTTGAGCCACTTTTGGATCCTCAGGCTGTGGTAGAATTTGATTTGTTTCCACCAAATCCTACAATCTGTGTGCCCCAAAACAAGAATCCATTTTTACACCTTATGCATGATAATTTTCTCCTGTGAAAATTAAAGGAACATAAAAAAATAATTTCCTGCCACTTTTTTTTTTCAGATGGCTTCCTTACTAATTTCTCTCGTAGGTTCTTCAAGAATTTTTTTTTTGGCTAGTTAGAGCTTTAATGGCTCTAACACCATGTTGGTTTTTTTAAGAAAGAAAGAAAAAATGAATCAATGTAAGAAATAAAAAAAGGAAAGCCATAAATTTTTATTAATTGATTTAGCCTCTAAATAGGCAAAATACATCAACTTAAATCAGATTTAATTACCTAAAAATTGCATTAAACAATGAAATTAAAACTAAATAAAGACTAATTTAAATTTAAAAGCAACAAGTACATAATTTTTGCAATCTTTAAATAATTGATCCAACAAATTAAGTAAAATATGAAATAATAAATGATTTATAAATATATGTGATTAAAAGTAACTAATGAATACCCAAGGATGGTTGGTTGAGTGGTCAAAAACCTCTCATTCCTCCCCCAGGTTGCAGGTTCGATCTGCGCGCTGCGCGGATTAGATGCTGTGAGTATTCCTCGGGTACATGGGTTGATGGGCCTCCTTGTAGGGCCTTAAAACTGGGCGCGGGGACCTGTGGCAGTGGATTAATCTGGTCAACCATTAAACAGGGACTGGGATACCACTGTTGGCAACACCTATCAAAAAAAAAAAGTAACTAATGAATATGTCTAAAATTTAAAAATTATGAATATTCTTTAGATAATTTTATTTTAATTATATTATTTTATATAGTTTTTTTTATAAATTATTATTTTATATAGTTAATAAAAGTATGATATATGATCAAGTAAAAAGAAATAGAGGGAGTAAAAATCGTAACATGTCAAAATTATTATTGGAGACTCTTATCAAATCTGAGTTATATATGTGTGTGTCAAAATTAATGGAAGATGGAAGTTTTAATATGGAATATAAAAATTTAAAAGAATGCAAGATTAGCACAACCTCTCATGTTTATGTTCAATATCAATGTTGGAAAAATTGTTAGAAAAAATTAGTTTTTTCATATTTTGAGGCATAATAATTTATTGATTAAATTGAATAATTGAGTAACAAATTATTGATTTGTACTCTATTCCATGAGATCTTTAAAACGGTATATTATATGCTCAAAATGGTTGAGTGATGAATGAGAAATTGAAGCTCAAAGTAGGCCACTTGTAAGTTTGTTGAGAAATAAAAAGGGGCTTAAAAACCAAACCTCCCACATCACTTAGGAGTAAGGATGTGGAGGTGTTTATAAGCTTGGACCCTTTGGTTGTTTTGTAAATGTGTAAGCCAAAAGGCACTCTCTTGCGCGCGTAGGGGGGTGCAAATCCACCAACCTTGTGGTTAGGGGCGCACCCACACGACGTGGGCGACGCGAATGCCGGCCCGTGGTGGACCTGTCGAATTTTGGCCCATTAACTTTTTTTTTCTCAATAAAAATACTGGAACATTCCAGATTATTAATGGCTTGCTATGCACTCTTAATAACCCTAATATATTTTTCATCTCCTATATAAATGAAAATTTTTTTATTTTCTTTTCGGAGCATGGGCGGCCCTGGCAGCTGAAAAAAAAATTCCCTCCTCGTCGAAAAATTTCTTTCTCTCCGCTGCTGCATGTGAAAGGAAAAACAATTTCACTGGTTTATTTTTTCCACCATCGAACTGCTTTATTCTGGTGATAGAAAAAGGCACGTGTTGAGTTCGCCTACCTGTTCCCCATTGTGCTGTGAAAGGCGCTGCTGTTGTATCCTGGGAGACAGACGTTCACGAATTCTCAAAGCATCTGAGGAGAGGGCGAATCTGTCTTAAGGAGACTGCAATCACAGGCCTCAATAGTCTTTTGATTTGCTATTTCTTTTCAGTCCAGTGTTATTGTAACGTCCATAATTAATTAACAATTAATTATGCATTTAAGTATGATTAATCATTTCAGTCAGTATTGGCATCATTAGTATGTTTGATTTTGTTAATTGAGGTTGATTCATTGGTGATTATGAGTAGGAGGGGGTGTGATTGGAAGAAATAATAATTGGAGGTGGTTAATTGGTTATATGGCAATAATTGATTATTTGAGGAGTTATCTCTTGATGGTTCAATTCTATTAATTGTGTATTATTAAGTATAATTGTGTGAAATAGAATTGATGGGAGTTAGATTAATTGAAGGACTAGATTGTAAGAAAAGTTGAG
>CANYLF010217676.1:0-14447 GCA_948193215.1 Bocquillonia castaneifolia
AGAAGTGATTGAATTTTGGATTCCTTACAAACCTAGTTCTAGTTTTAATTTAATTTTTATAGTTGCACAATAAAATTGATTTTTGCAGCAATATAAGATTACTAAGATTTTTCTGGTCATTTTATAACCAGAAAATCCTTATTTAGTAACTCCATTTTTTGTATGCAAAAATTAATTTAGAGAAACTATAAGGAATTAATTGAAATTTAGTACCTATTTTATAACAAATCCAAAATTTAATAACTTACTATAACTAGTTAATCACCTTTAGTACATTTCTATTTTAATAATGTGTTTGTAATAAAACTGAACCAATAAAGATTTGTCTTGTTTCCGCCGCATGATTTTTTATATTTAAATGAATTTTGTCAAGGTATTAAAGATTTGTCTTGTTTCTGCTGCATGCTTTTTTATATTTAAATGAAATTTGTCAAGGTATTAATAATGCTGTAAAATTTAATTTGTATCATGCATGTTTGGAGTTAGAGAGAGAAAAATATTAAGGATGTGCTTGAAAAATGGAAAACAAACTTAATGAAATCGGGCATTTCTTTAAAAGGATATTGTTATATTAGATTTCACTAAATATTAATTACTAGTAAAAGATCAGTTGATAAAATCAGAATAGTAGCACTAATAAAACAAAGTAAAATCAGTTGATACAATCAGATTAGTAGCACTAATAAAATAAAGAAAAGTGATTATGGATCAAATCGATTCAAAGCAAACATATAGGATTATTATTGGAAATCACTTTTAAACATAATTTTTTAAAATGAAAACATTTAACAATCATAATTTTAAAAATATTTTAAAACTTTTTAAAAGTTTAAGATTATCATTTCAGGTTGAAATCAATTTCACCCACACATAATATTATTGTAAAAGGAAATTGCATTTCTCAAAACCTAGAGAGTAACTGGTGCTGTGTTCCGGTGAATGGTGGTCATGGAGTACAAATTAAGTACGGGATATATGATTGCTAAAACTTTTGATCTACTATTAAATTTAGTCTTACATTTCAAATATATCATAGTGCTCTGTGATTCACTCAATTTTAGTCAACAAAAAAATGATTTGTACCATTAATGATGTGTCATGCACAATTGATAACGTGTCATGTATGAGAAGGATCAACTTCATTTTATTCATATCTAGTATAGTTTATCTATAAGTTACAGTGTATATGTGCATAGTTAGTATTCCTAAACATATTAGGATTACCATACAGATTGTGTACTCTATATACAGAGTTAACCATCAGTAATATTTTGAGCCTTTTAACAATTATATTATGTTGTTATGGTATTAGAGCTCTCATGGGACTAACATTCAATTTTTTTTGATCATCATGTCTTCTTCCACAACTAACACAGCCACTACACCACCACTAAGTTTGATCCCTGCTCCTTTCGTTCCCAGTATTTCTCATACACTACCGATCAAGCTCACCTCGACAAATTATTTACTTTGGGAACAGCAGCTTATGGCTCTCCTTCACTGCTATGGATTGGCAAAATTCATTGATGGATCTAATCCACCTCCTGCTGCCGAAATTGATGGTGCCTTAAATCCTGAGTATGCCAATTGGTATAGGTTAGATCAGCTTGTCCTCAACTGGATCGTCAACAACATATCTGAGAATTATGTTTCTCAAGTTGTAAGCTCCATAACATCGCTGGAAGAATGGTAAAAATTACACAAAACATACGCCTCTGGTTCAAAGGCACAAATTCGTACCATTAAATCAAAATTTTTTAAATTGCAAAAGGAGGAATCTGAGTCTATTATTACATACATTCAGCGAGCCAATTTAACGTTTGATCAATTACTTGCTCTTAAAAGTACTATTTTAGAGGAAGATTTAGTAAAGGTCATTGTCAATGGTCTTGGTGCTGTCTATCGCCCTTTTGTGTGATCTTTGGAAAACTGACTCGATGCGGTTTCTTTTGACAACTCATATGGACTTCTCCTAAGTAAGGAGAGTAATTTGGCTGAAGATAAACCCCCTAAGGAGACTGTTGCTCCTACAGCTCATGTAGCACAAACATCTCAGGGTCGCAATTTTGGTCAAGGTAGAGGGGGTCGACAATGAGGTAGAGGCAGTATATTTAATAGTGCAGGCAGATTTCCCTATAAGACTTATTCTCCAAATCATAATTATTTTGCACCTTCTTTCGACAATCAACAATTTCACCGAATTTTACTAATATGCAGTGCCATAATTGTCTAGGCTATAGTCACTTTGCTCGTTCTTATTCAACTTCAAGGGCTCCATAAAATTTTTCACGTTCATTTAATCAACCAAACCAGTGTTCACCTGCCAATTATTCAGCCTTCACCAACAATCCAAATCAACAATGGATATTAGACTCTGGAGCGTTTCATCACCTTACACCGGACTTGGAGAATCTTTACTATCACACTGACTACAAGGGTGGTGCTGATGTAAAGATCGAGAATGGTAAAATCTTCCAATTAAACATGTTGGCAATTCAGTTTTTTGGTATTCAAAATTCAAAATTTCTTTTTCAAGATATGCTGCATGTTCCCGAATCCTGTTTTAATTTGGTTTCCATTCACTCGTTACTAATGCTAACCATGTCTCTGTTGAATTTTTTCCCAATTATTTTGTGATTAAGGATATCTACATGAGAATGCCCCTACATATAGGTGGAGTGAAAAGGGTTTATATCCATTACAGGTGAATTCGGATGTGGTTCAGGTCCAGTCGAAGCAAGCAAATTTATGTTCTTTGTCAACATGGCATTCATGTATGGGACATGCCAATGTTCGTGTCATCAAGCGTGCTCTCCAGTAAGCACAAATTCCATTTTTAAATTCCAAATTATAGTCGTGTCATGCTTATAGTACAAGTAAGAGTCCTAAACTTCCTTTTCAATTGTCTGATTTTTAAGCATCTAGACCATTAGAATTAGTTTGTTTTAATGTATGGGGTCCATCTCCGGTTCCGTCTAAAGATGGAAGTAGATATTATGTTTTGTTTTATGATCACTATTCAAAGTATTCCTGGATATATTTTCTTAAATTTAAATCATAAGTTATGAGTACATTTATTAAATTTAAGCACTTAGTGGAAAATTTTTTTAGTACATCTATTCAATAATTTCAATTTGATTGGGATGGAGAGTATCAAGCTCTCCAAATTTATTTGCTGGCTAATGGCATTACATAACGTAGTGTTATGCCCTGAACTTTATGTCATTTTTTAAATATAGCCCCAACTTAAAAAAGTTTCAGTTAGTACCTTGTACTATTCGAGTGGATTCAAATATAGCCAACTCAATTTTGGCATGTGTTTTGGCTGATGTGGCTTGCTGACATGGCTCTCATTCGTCCACCTGCCAATGCCTCGTCTATAGCCATAAAGCTCACTTCAAGCTCAAATAAAATGTCAGCGTTTAATATTGAATTTTCTCCCTCTTTTACCGCCCCTCTTTTACCCATAGCTCACATGTTTGAAGGAGGTTTCTGAGGAAATATGGTAAAAATGGTACCGTTTTTCCTCAGACAAAAAATCAAAGCTCATTCTCTCTTAGATCTTAAACCATTTTCATTTTTCCATTCAAACGCTCCTGTTTTCTGTTCAAACCTACAGCTCCCATTTTATGTTTTCTGTTTTTCGTTTAGAGTCTTCTGACAAGAGGCAGCTTTTCTATTAGGTTGAAGAAATGGGGAGGAAAAAAGAACCAAATGGGTAAGTGAATAATACTTCCTTAATTTTTTTTTTTGCCATTGTTTTCATGCTTAATGGTATATTAAGTTGCTAGTTTAAAGTAATATATCTCTAATTTGTATGATATATGGGGATTTTCATAGATTTTAGGGTTTAAATTGTAGGGTTCAGATTTCAAGTTTCTCTATCATAATAAGGTTTTTAATAATTAAAATTGGGAATTGAACATGATATTAGGTTCAGTTTGATGATAAAATAGCTGTTATATTATGATAATAATGTTAACAAAAATTTGTTCAATTGAATTCACAGAATCCCTATTATATTGTACTATGGAGGGAAGTTTAAGATGAAACCTGTGGTACGGTATGTAGGGGGGAAGTACATGAGCCTACATGAAGTGAAAAAGTTTACAATGGATAATATCGTGAAATATGTGGCAGATGTTGGATATAATTACTTCACTACAATGGCATATGATCCCTTATGGAAATTTAATTCAGTTCATCATGATGGAGCACTTGAATTTTTGGAGACAGAAGGGGAGTTACAAGAAATGATGAAAAAAGCTTGTCAATGTGGGTATGTTAAGGTGTATGTGGAGACATTAAATGTGTTTAAAAGTGTAGTTGAGAAATCTGCAAAACCTAAAATTGCAGCTGCTGAAGTTGAAAAAGGTAATGAGGAAATGACAGGCATGAATGGGCTGGAAGATTTAACTTAGGAAGCTGCAATTGTTGAACCCGATACACAAGTAGTATCAAATAGCAAAGTGGAAGGTGATGGCTATGAGAGTAGTGAGGATGAAGACTATATACCTGATGAAGATGTAGAGGATAGCTTATCTTCTAAAGCCCCTTATTCTGATGTGGATGAAGAGTATGTGGTTGCAAGGGCAAATAAGAAGGAGTTCAAGAAAGCTGTGGTACATGAGGTTGGCAGTGGTTTAGGCTTTGATAAGCAACAGAAAATGCCTAAAGGACACAAAGAAATTGCTGGTCCTAGTGTTGTAAGTGATGAGATTGCAAATTATGAGAGTGGTTACCATTCTGAATATGCAAATAGTGATGATGAACCGGAGACACCTGAATCAAGCGATGAGGATGATTTACTACCACGTGAAAGGAAAGCAAGGAAGATTGTGTACAATCCTAATTGTGATCATGCACAGCTGCAATTTGTCCTACGGATAAGGTTTATAAATGCTCAAAAATTCAAAGAAGCAGTGCAGAAGTATGCTATTATCAATGGTTATAAACTCCATTGGGAAAGATTAGCGAAAAAGAGGATGGAGGCACAATGCATTGAGGGCTGTAAATTTAAAGTGTGTGCCTCTATGATGGGAGGTGAGAGCACTTTCATGGTGAAGAGTGTGGTTGGAGAACATACCTGCCATAGGGTCACATTTAACAAGATGGCTACAACTGAATGGCTAACTATTGAATTCCTCAAGGAGTATAGGATTAGAGTAAGATATAACAAAGAAGACTTTGAGAAGGACATGATAACAAAGTACTTATTGCAGATGTCTAACTATTTATAGGTCAGTGCAGAAGGAATTTGACAGTCTTAAGGGTACGATTGAAGAACATTACAGTCACTTGAGGTCATATGTTGTAGAAATAAAAAGAGTGGATAAGGAAGGGTCATTTGAATTGGAAGTGACTAGGGATGATGAGAGGAATGTTACAACTTTTAAAGGCATCTACATTTGTTTTAGTGGTTTAAGGAAGGGATTCCTTGAGGGTTGCAGGCCAATTATAGCTCTTGATGGAGCTTTTTTGAAGATTGTATGTGGTGGGGTGATTTTAAGTGCTATAAGTCATGATGAGAACAATCAAATGTTCCCCATCGCATGGGCAGTAATGAGAAGTGAGTGTGAAGCTACTTGGGGTAGGTTTTTAGAGAGGTTATTTGTTGATTTGAATATCCAAGATGTCTTGGGTTGGACTTTTACAAGTGACCAGCAAAAGGTAAATTTGATTAGACTATTTGGTTATAATTTTAGTTTATTGATGCTGATTTATGGTTATTGCAGTCCATTTATATTGGTTTTTCATAATTACAGTCTATTATTGATGTTTTTTTGGTTAATTTACTTCTAGTTATGCTGGTTCTTTAGAATTTTAGTCTATATAAGATGCTTTTTTTTTTGTGAAATTACTTCTATTTGTTATGTTTTGTTATAATTTAAGTGTATTAATGCTGATTTATGGTTATTGCGGTCCATTTATACTGGTTTTTCATAATTATAGTCTGTTTTTTGATTTTTTAGTTAATATACTTCTAGTTATGCAGGTTCTTTAGAATTTCAATCTTTATAAGATGTTCTTTTTGTAAAATTACTTCTATTTGTTCTGTTTTGTTATAATTTCACTGTATTGATGCTGATTTATGGTTATTGCAATCCATTTATACTGGTTTTTCATAATTGCAGTCTATTTTTGATGTTTTTTTAGTTAATTTACTTCTAGTTATGCTGGTTCTTTAGAATTTTAGTCTTTATAAGATGTTCTTTTTGTGAAATTACTTCTACTTATTCAATTTTTTTATAATTTCAGTGTATTGATGCTGATTTATGGTTATTGCTGTCCATTTATACTGGTTTTTCATAATTGCAGTCTGTTTTTGATGTTTTTTAGTTAATTTACTTCTAGTTATGCTGGTTCTTTAGAATTTTAGTCTATATAAGATGTTCCTTATCTGAGCTACTTCTATTTATACTATTTTGTTATAATTTTAGTGTATTGATGCTGAATTATGGTTATTTCTATCCATTTATGATGTTCTTGTTCATATTAATGTAGGGTTTATTAAAAGTTGTAAGAGAACTTGTTCCACAAGCTGAGATAAGGAATTGTGCTCGACATATTTATGTAAATTGGAAGAAGAAATATGATGGGGGTGAATTGAAGGACTTGTACTAGAATGTGGTGTATAGCACCTATGAAGGAAGATATGAACAACAAATTAAAGTGTTGAAAGAAGCAAATGATGTTGCTGCAAAGGGATTTTTAGAGATAGACCCAAGGGTGTTTTGCAGGGCTTTTACAACAATATGCAAGTGTGATAGTGTGGACAAAAACATGGCAGAAATCATCAATGGTTGGATCTGCAAAGCAAGAATGCTACATATAATTGATATGTGTGAAGAAATAAGGTGTGCTTTAATGGAAAGAATGAAGTTAAAGGTAGACTTGATGAGCAAATGTGAGGACAATATATGTCCAAGGATTAGGAGAAAGTGGAGAAATTAAAATGGGATTCTAGATATTGTATACCAAAACCAGCAGCTAATGACAAGTTTCAAGTGCAAGTATTTGGTGATCAGTTTGGAGTTTCACTTCCACAATAGACCTGCACTTGTAGAGGATGGCAACTAACTGGGATCTCATGTATACATGCCATCTTAAGTATAAATTAGAAGAAAATGAAGATAGAAGACTTCATTAATGACTATTATAAGTTGGATGCTTACTTTGCAGCTTATAAATATGGTTTGGAGCCTATTAATGGCAAGAAGATGTGGCCAGTTGTAGGTGGTGATACAGTTCATCCTCCAAAGTTCAAGAAGTTGCCTGAGAGACCTAAAATATCAAGAAAGAAGGGAGCTGAAGATTTGTTGAAAAATCCAAATAAGATGAGTAGGCATAGTGTAAGGATGAAATGTCAAATATGTTATGAATATGGTCATAACAAAAGGGGCTACCCATGGAAGGATAATCCTCCTCCACCACCATCACAGCCACTAAAGGTCAGTAAATAAATAGCATTTATATTAGTTCCTTTTATGCTTATATTCCTGATTAATTAATTGTATTTCTTTTTCATAGAGGAGTAAGAAAAGAACCAAAACTGCTACTGAAAGTGTTGTAGCAGATTCTAATGATGTTGCTACAAATGAAACTGTTATAGCATCTGAAAATGTTATAGTAACTGAAAATGTTGAAGGCATACAATCAGGTGGTTCTCATGGAGCTAGAAATGAAAGGATTAATAGTAGATTGATTGCTTATGAACGAGCTAAAGTAAGTACATATAGCTTCATAAGTGCTTCATTGTTACTAATTTACTTTTAAAATTGATTGTCTATCTTATTATTACACAGGCTAGAAAAGGATATGGTGTGACTTATTCTGATATTAATCAGCTGAATATGTATTGGATGGTATGTATGATTGATAGTATAGCTAAAACTTGCATTCTTATTGAAATTAGGTATGATTTTACCTTATTATTTCCCTGTAGCTACCTGGTAACTCAAAAATACACACCGTGCATAATGCAAAACAAGTTGCAGCAGTAGCAGCTAGCTCTTTAAGGAGGATCACAAGGAACATGAATCAGAAATTACAGAAAATTGCTGCAACAAAGTCTAAATCTATTGCTGTCAATGCTGCCAGAAAGGGCAAATCTGCTGCTCCAAGTGCTACCACTACTGCTCTAAGTGCTAATGCTGCTGCTCCAACTACTACTACCACTAGGGGTGGGCATGGACCGGTTAACCGGTCCATGACCCCTATTTGTAAACCGGTCCATGGCATTTCGGTTTTTAATAATATGAACCTAAACCTAAAATTTTAAATCGGTTAACCGCTAAACTGGTTAACCATAAAATACAGTTTGGTTTTTCAATTTTCAATTTTTAACCGTTGTAGATTCTTCTCAAAAAAATAGTGGTTAACTATGTTTTTACTTTTTTAACCATAAAAAATAAAGTATGTAATACATAAAAAAAAATATGTGAAACAATATAATATATATATATATATATATATATATATATATATTAATTTATAAAATATATTATATATATCAACCGTTAACCACCGGTTTTTTTATCTATCGACCCTAAACCTAAACCATTAACCATAAACTAACAAAATCTTGAACCTAAACCTAAACCGATGGACCGGTTAACCATAAATACGGTTCGGTTTTTCAATTTCAATTAATAGGTTTCATCGGTTTTTTTGGCCCACCCCTAACTACCACTACTCCAAGTGATAATGTTGCTGCTCCAAGTGCTACTATCACAGATCCAAGTGCTCATGCTGCTGCACCAAGTGATATTGCTGCTAGATTTGAAGCAACAAGTTCTAACACTATTGCTGAGTAACACTACCAATTAAAGCAACCCTTCGAAATTGTGAGCTAATGACATTTGAAGGGCAACATGTTTTGCCTAAACCAAAAAAAAAATGAAGAATGTTGTAGATTTTAGGAAAAAGAAAAAGTAATATTAGGTTTCGAGTGTTTTGTATTGCTTAGCATGTGAAGACTGTGTGCCATGTGAACACTATTTTTTACCTGTTTTGAGGTCTTTGTGTTTTGAAAGGTTCCTTATTTTAAGGTCCTTTTATTTTGAAGTCAGTCCTTGTTTTATAATTGTTGCAACTTGCATATATGGCTGGTAGCAATTATTATGGTTCTTATTAGTGATTTAAAAATCGGACCGGACCGGCCGGTCGGACCGGTTGAACCGTGAACCAATGACTAGTCCGGTCCGGAAAACTTAAAAGACCGGATTTTAAGGTTGAACCGGATTTGACCGGTTCTGACCGATTTTTAACCGATTCTTACCTATTTTGATCCGGTTAGATCGATCTACAATTAAAAAATTCAAAAAAATTAAAAAAATTAAAATTTACCTTATATCTCTAAACCTGTTGAATCAACGGTTAAATCCATCGAACCGGTTGAACCGTGAATCGGTGGCTTGACGGGTTCGGCCACCGGTTCAGTTTTTAAAACACTGGTTCTCATGGTAATGTAATGATGGTGGTTGACATATTTATGTTACTATCAATACACTTACTTATGTTTATTTATTCTAATTGAATTATGATGCTTTTGATGGCATATTTAACCTTTATTTTCATGTCTTTATTGTTTATTGACGGCATATTTTATGTCTTGATGTAGTTTTCCAGCAAAGAAAAAGCCAATAGGGGACCATTTTTTAACAACAAACAAATTCATTTATAAATAAAAGACAATGGTCCCATTTTTCCTAAAAGATTCAACAAGATTGAACAAGGAAAAGTCATATATATTCATTACCTACAAAATAAGCATACTGCCATTACATTATAAGTAGCACACTGCAATAATCCACTCATTAACCCCCACCCCCTAATTAACCCCCTTAGTAAAACACAAACATCAACTCATTAATCCCCTCATTAACCCACCCAATTAACCCCCTAATTACAACTCAAACATCAACTTCTAATCAGCAGCTACCTTAACAAATTTTTCTTCCTTCAATTACTTCTTAAAAGCAAAAACTTCCAATATCAATAGTCCAAGAACAATGTAAAATCCAACCTTATAGAAGTTTAAACTTCTTTCAATTTTTTTTGTTAACTCTTTAATCAACTTTAGTTTCCTTTCAGTCAATGAATTTCCTTCTGAAGCTCCTTCTTTTCCTTCTCGGCTTGTCTCTTTATTGCATCTGCTGCTTGGATTACTACAACATCACTACTAGCCCTTTCTAAATTATAATTCAAATGCCTCACCTCATTGAACATATACAAAGATCTTTCATTCACCCACTCATCATGCCACTTAAAATAAACGCAATGTCCTTGTACAACAAGAATATCACAAGCTGAAATCAACTTCTCCAAATATTCAAAGTTTACATATGCAATTTAAATACTACTTACACTTTGATTAGCATAAGACCAGAATTTATGTCCTGGATTTGCTTTAGTTCTTAAAATCTTTAACCTAGCTTGAACCCCACAATGACAAAGGCATACTTCTGTGTTGGCCTTAGTGGCATCAATCCATCTTATTTTAAGTTTAACAACCCTTTATTGTTGACTAACTGAGTTTCCAAGTGTGTAGGTTGTCTTTCAAACTAGTTTTGGATTTTTCTTGTAAATCGTGCCAAGGATAAGGGACATTGCGTCCATGACACAATATCACGCCCGTGATTACACAATCGCCCCCGCGATATGGGACACATCCCACCCACGATATGCATATCGCGCCCAAGACATTTGGTAAAAATTTCAAAAGGTCTGCTTGCTTCAATCGCACCGGTGACCATTCAAATTGCACCCGCGGTTTGAATAGATAGAAGGTCCAAGTTTTTTTAAGGCTTCTTTGGTCATTGAGGTCGCGCCCGTGACAAGTGAAATTGCACCCATGATTTCATCAAACAGAAGGCCATTTTCAAAGGCATCCTCTGCTTGGCCATTCGCGCCCGCGATGGAAGATATCGCCACCGCGACATTCAAAGAAGATTCTAAAAAACTAGCCGTTAGACAGATCGCGCCCATGACTGATGGAACCATGCCCGTGATCTGACACATTTTAGTGCATTTAATGCAAAAGTAACTAGACGTTAGAGACACCTTTGAGGTTGTTTCTAACAGCTAGTTTTGGATATTTTGGCTATAAATACCCTTCATAAATGTTCTTCAACTAAGGACATTAATTCTTTGATAGCCAAACTCATGTGAATTTATTTCTCATCTTTGTAATTAATTTTTGTTTGGTTTTGGGTAGCTAAAACTCTAGGGCATTTGTTGCTTCAGTTGAGTGAATTAGTTATCCATTGTACTAGTGTCAATTCTTTGTGAGTTGGGGAAACACTAGGGTTGGTTGTGAGTTAGCCATTATTAAAAACTCATTATAAAGGTTTAGAGTTAGCCTATTGGAAACACTAGGGTTTGTGAGTGAGCCTTAGGTAAAACTCATTATAAAGGTTGGGGATAGCCTGGAAATCCCTTTGTATCACTATTATGGTTAGTGGAACCCCAAAGAGGTCTTTGGGAGAGTGGACGTAGGACAAGTTGGGTCCCAACCACTATAAAATCTTTATGTTCATTCTACTTCATCTCCATTCTCTCTTATATTTTTAATTCCACACCAATTCACCCCCCTCTTGGTATTTCAGTTGGTATCAGAGCCTTGTTGCTCATTAATACCTTAAGTGGGAGTAAAAGATCTTCAAGATGTCTATGTGTGAAGGTATTTCCATTTTGAGACCTTACTTTGATGGAAGTGACTATCCTTATTGGAAGTTACGTATGCAATGCTATTTGGATAGTGACCAAATCGATGTTTGGGATCAAGTCCTTGTAGAATGGACTCCACCAACCACAACGCTAGGAAAGGTGACAACAACCCTTGATAGGAAGGATTGAGTGGATGCACATAAGAAGAACAATGGTAAAAATCATAGAGCCATGGCCATTCTTCTTGGTTCTTTATCAAGAGAAGAGTGTGCTAAGGTTCAACATTGTACAATCGCCCATGCTATTTGGAAGACATTAGTAAACTATCGTGAAGGCACAACCGACGTCAAGAACAAGAGGATAGAGCTTCTTGTCTACCAATATGAGACCTTCAAGAGGTTAGCCAATGAGAATGTCACTACTCTCACCAACCAGCTTCTAGCTTTGGTGGAAGGGCTAAGGAAGCTTGGAAAGAATTACAGCCTGGGGGAGGTAAATAAGAAGATCTTGAGATCTTTGCCAAGAAATAAGTTTGAGGCAAAGATCACTTCTATAGCAGAATCTAAAGACCTTACCACCACGAGAATAGATGAGCTCATAGGTAGTCTCTTGATCTATGAGATGAACCTTGATGAGGATAAGAAGTTAGAAGCTAGTGAGTCATCCAAGAAGGAAGAGAAGAAGAAGAGTCTTGCTCTTAAATCCACACAAGAGCAAGATGATGAGCTAAAGAAGGAAGATGCCAAGGGTGGTCCAACCGAAGAACAATTGGTGATGATCTCCAAGAGAGTCATCAAAATGACTAAGGCTAGACAAGGATCATCCATCCAAGGCAAAGACAAGAGAAGAAGAAGCAAAGAAATGAAGAAAGGAGGATCATCCATGAGATGCTTCGAATGTGGCAAGAAAGGGCATATCAAACCGAATTGTCCCACTCTCAACAACAAACACAAGAAGGGCTTTAGTGCCACTTGGGATGAAAATGAAGATAGTGTTTGCTCTTCTCAACAAGAAAGTGAGAGTGAGAATGAGAGTGAAAGTGGACATGAAAATGCCAATCTTGCATTCATGGCCATTGATGATTGATCCTATAAGGTACATGCTTCTAACTTATCTCTTTCTTCTCGTTTTACTTTCGATTATGATGATGATGATGATGAGGATGACCCTATTGATCTCCTCAAGGAACTTAACTCCCAATGCACTCTTTATCATACTCAAATGGTAGAAGCTCAAAAGAAATGCATAGAGAGTGATAAGGAGATAAGCTTCCTAAGAGCACAAGTAGAGGCACTTAAGCATTCCCAAGGAGAGCTTAAAGGTCAACTACTTGCCTCTCAATCCAAAATCTCTTCAATGGAGATTCTTGTCAAAGAGAATGACTCATTGAAGAATGAGGTAGAGGAATTGAGAGAATCCATCTCCAAGTTTCACAAGGGTAAGGAGAATCTTAATACCTTGTTGGTGTCTCAAAGAACTCCCCTTGTGAGGCATGGCTTAGGATTTAATGAGGCTTCAACCTTAAATGCTTAAAAGACTATCTTTGTAAAATCATCATCCTCACCATAAACTCCTAGTGTGGATGCTGCTAAGACTAAGGGTCGGAAGCCTAAGTCTAAGCAAGGAGGGAAGACACCTAGTGTCTCAATGGCTAAGAAGGTAAATACTTCTCAAGGCAAGCCTAAGGGTAAACCCAAAGGCAAGCGTACTCATAAAGGCCAAACTCCTAAGAAATATCACACACAAAAGCAATAGGACCTTAGAAAAAGGACCTCCACTCCTAATGTCCACTGTCATTATTGCATGAAACATGGGCATATCAATATTTTTTTCCATGTAAAAAGGGAGCAACTCTTCAATGGTTCTTTTGTTGATACTAACCCTCAAGGACCCAAGCTCATTTGGGTACCAAAGAACAAGTGATTAACTTGTGATTGTAGGTATGCTTGAAAGCCTCAAGTGGAGCAAGTGAATGATATCTTGATAGTGGATGCTCCAAGCACATGACGGGTGATTCAAAGCCCTTCTCTAATCTTGAGAAGAAAAAAAGGTGGAGATGTCACTTTTGGGGACAATGCCAAAGGTAAGGTTATTGGCATTGGCACTATTGGTAAGGACTCTTCTACTTGTATTGATAATGTGCTTTTAGTTGATGGTTTAAAGCATAATCTACTTAGTGTAAGTCAATTATGTGACAAAGGATATAAAGTTACTTTTGACTTGAATACATGCTTAGCTACTAAATCATTCGATGACAAAGTTGTATTCAAAGGCAAAAGATCAAATAATGTCTACACAATTAACCTACACTCTCTTACTAACCAAAATGTGAAGTTTCTTGTGTCTATTAGCAACGATGCTTGGCTTTGGCATCAAAGGCTTGGGCACACAAGCATGAGTTTGCTTGAAAGCTTGAGCAAAGGAGAGCTTGTGAGAGACCTACCAAAGATTAAATTCTCCAAGGACAAGATGTGTGATGCTTGTCAAATGGGAAAGCAAGTCAAATCATCCTTCAAGCCTAAGAACCAAGTAAGTACTTCTAGACCACTTGAATTACTTCATATGGATTTAGTTGGACCTTCACAAGTAGCTAGCTTGAGTGGGAAACACTACATCTATGTCATTGTTGTTGACTTCTCTAGATTTTGTTGGGTTGCATTTCTTACTCATAAAAATGATGCTTTTGAAGCTTTCAATTTTTTTTTGCAAAACGTGTTCAAAATGAAAAAGGATATTTTATAACTTTTTTGAGGAGTGATCATGGAAAAGAATTTGAA